>CAEFZY010022666.1:0-22323 GCA_903066815.1 Brachyrhaphis roseni | reverse complement strand
CACTAACAGGGCTGGTTAAAAAAAACATACCGGTAAAAGTCACTGAGAGCCGTCTTCATCTTCCTCCTGTGCACTGAAACGTGTTAAGTTACATTAAACTTGCGTCTTCCTCGACACATATATTCCACCTGTCTCACTCTTACCTTTTCTGCTCGAGCGCCCCTGGTGGCCGTTAGAAAAAAATGCATAAATAAGCCGCATCATTGTATAAGCCGCAGGGTTGAAAGCGTGTGACAAAAATTGTGGCTTATAGTCCGGAAATTACGGTACATATAATAAATTTTTTTTGATAACAAATAATAACTTCATATGTTTATTTGCAAAGTAGGCTAAGGACGGAAAAGGGGGATTTGTTATGGATGTAGTTTGCTACACATGTAAATGATGTAAATGTAAATGACCTGATTTGCAAAAGGCTGCCACACCTAGCATGATTTCCACAGAACAAAGTGGGAAGAGTGGAGGGATATCAGGGAGTTGTCAGTGTCTGACAACTTTTCATGAGGCTGGGTGCTCACATAACCTGATGTAGAAACCAGTGGAGACATGTGGAGACATGATCGTACCCTCACATGTTGTGTTTTGCATTTTGTTTTAAAAACTCCATATCTGTGTCTAGATGGCAGCACCGGTTTTATGGTGCTCTGCAGAGCTTCTCACCCACTACTTTTAAGTTTCCTTTATGTGCTCTTTCATCCAGAACTTTCATAATCTGTGAAGGGGTATATGCACACTCATAATGAAAAGAAAGTATACCTCTTTTTTAAATACAATTTACAGATTTTGCATGTATTTGGGGTTTCATTTAGTTTTCACTTGTTGGTAAATTTAAATATTTTGCAGTCTGGAGAACACTTTATAGATTGATGTCTTAGACACTGTATGGATCAACAATTAATTTGTTTGGAAAACTCGTTTGTAAGATTACATTTAATTATTTAAAAGAAAATCACAAAAGGCTAGTTTTCCAGTGGATTTCTTCATCTGTGTTTTCTACATGCTGTCTAGCAGAAAATTTGAATAACAGTTTTTTTTCTTTGATTTTCTAAGAAAATCAAAATTAGAAAACAAAGTTGATCAACTGCACATCCCCACCTGAGGGTATTTTTTTCTTTTTTGTCGTAACTATTCATAAAATAAACAACAAGCAATAGCTAAACCATCCACTTCATTTTAGGCTACAGAGACTGAAGTAAATTACTTAAACTTTTAAGATGTCTGTAACTGAACATCAACAACTGAGGGACTCAAAGGAAGCATTGTGTTTTTAATACTATTTCTACATTCCTTTGACTTCTGGCAGATCTTTCTCTGCTGTAGTTCAGTGACATTTAAGCATCCTCATATTTCATATTTGGACTTGATAATTATGACACACAGATCATAGAGTTAGTGGCAGTTCTAAAAACAACTGCATTGCAATTTAAGCTAGATTATCATTTAACAGACATTATTACTCTACTTTAAAAGCTGATAGTGGTTTAGTGGAAAAAGAGGCTATTGCTATTATGACTTTATGTTTGCGTCTAATGGTTTGTTATAGGCGCTTAATTACTTTTTTCCTATTTAAGCCAACAATATCATGTACACAAAGATTTAATTAACATAAAGCCGTTTCTATCTTCTGTGGTAATCATTAAAATGCTTCCTGAAAGTGGGCAACTATCTGCAGGGTTTATGAATGCTAAAGCCCCTTTACTGCCACTTTATCATTCACTAATGCACCAGTTACTTGTTGTCACCGGTGGGCTGAATCCCCAGCACGCTGTGTGAGCAGTATAGATACTGACAGTGAAGAAGGAGAGGCAATATAATAATTATAGTGCCTGACCCTCCTCCTAGCCCCACTCTAAGTGTTGCCAGGTCAGCTGATTTTCCGGCTTCTGAAGAGGATTGCTCCTGTAATTTCTCCTCAGTGTGAGCTGTAAATAATATTTTGTGCAGAGCAGCCAGCTACACTGTCACTGATGCGCACCGTGCCGTTATCTCAGACTCTGGCTCTCTTCGTCTTGATTCACAGCACCCTACCCTTGCCCACGGGAGGTGCGCAAGCATCACGAAGAGGTAGAAAGATCGAGAGTGACTGCTCAAACCGAATGAAACAGAGGAAGCTTTTTGCGTCCTGCTTGACGCTTTTCATGAAACATGGCTGAGGGAATGTGTGGTGCAGGGCTCCTTGAGAGGAAGGGAGGCTCCAGCGGTTGTAATGCTCTTGACAGGAATGCAAAAAAAAACACAGCTTCCTTTGATGTTCGTTCAAGGCCTTGAAGGCAGCAGTGTGATCTGCGAGAGGTGGAGCCTGGTGGAAATGTGATAGGATTCTTTGTGGGAGCCCCTGCCTTCAGTCATCGGATTGTAGAACATTCACATAAAAAAACAATTTCTTTTTGCACCATGGTAACTATTAAATCTCCTCCTACTCACTAGCTCAGTGAAATTACGCATCAAGTTTCTGCTTTATATTTCAACTTTTAGTGAATCAGACCATATTGTGTCCTTAGTGCTGAAGTTTGACTAGGAGAAGAAGAGAAACTCTCTTCAGGTGCCTTCATCTTGTGCACAATGGTAGGAAATTGTCAGACATAAACACAATTGATGTTTGTTTTCAGTAAAAAAAAGAACATTGTGCTATAAAAAAATCCAACTAATAGTTATTTGTAAAGTCTGGATTACTTATTCTTACCTAATTCTGTGTGCAGGAGTAAATTGGATCATCATGTTGCTTCTTAACATTTGCCCTCCAGATTATTCTAAGTACTGTTGTTGGTTGGCAAGTACTACTACTAATACATGCCTGTAGCTGTAAGAAACAGCCTCAACAACAAGAAAATGTGCTACAAGTTACATGATGGAGGCAATTTTGCATTTAATAGAAAAGGGAGGGATTGCTGAAATATATAAATTTTGAAGCACATGTCCCTAATTTGTATCTAAATGTTGTAAAACTAATCTGCCCAGTTACCTTATAATAAACTATAGTTTAAACCAACACAAAAAGTCTTAGCTGCTGTTTCCACCAAATGTTTATTTTTGCTCTGTACAGTACGTTCATGCATCATGTCCGTCCTCTTGTGTACTATAGGCAGAAACACTCTTCTATTCTTGAGCTCTTTTTTATCTTCACAGTAAAATTGCTGTTATAAAAGCTCATGTGAGAACAACAGGAAATGCAGAAAAAATCCCCACAGAAATTCTCCTTCGCAGTTCCATTGTAAAACTGAGGGAGGTTAGCTTCGTCTCCAAAAATTGAAAGAGCACCTTGTGTTTTATTGTAAAACTGTGGAGATGAACCAGTCATTATGGTATCTGTAGTGTTTATAGTTGGTTAGAGAAGTCAATCTCAACAGTTTGGGTTAATTTTCCAAACCTGTGTCTCATATGCTGTGAGGCTGTGGAGTTTGTCAAAAACAGGAATATTAAACATCATTACAAAACCAAACACAAGTTCTTTGAAGAAATTTAAAAATAAACAAGCTAAGAGTCGAGTGCAAGCGATCCGCCCAACACACACATTCTCTCACCACACAGCAGTGTGGATATGAGCGTTCTCTGCAGATCACATGGATTTTAAGACCTAATAAAAAAATCATTCAGCGATGTGATGGTGGTGAAAGAGCATTTGACTGCTGCTGTTTGGATCAGACATTGCCCAACTTTTGGTCTATATTATTTGTCACAAAGAAAAGAAAAAGTTCTGTGTGGATATGCTGGAAATGAGGCTACTTATGACACACAAGAGAAGAAGACATACGCTGCGTTCCAGTCAGAAAAATCAACTGGAGCACCATCCCAAGTCTGATTTTCCATTGGAAAAGTGTGGAAAAACTCCAACTACCCACAGTTTTAACTTGTAAGACTTTACTTTTTAATATGGCTGCTCCTCACATCAACAGTAGTAAGCTGTGGTGGAAACATGCTTATTTTACAAGACACAAAGTGTGTCTAAAATCAATGTGACATGCAGCACCTGCAACTCTAAGCTGAAGAAATGAAAAGTGGTGTTTGCTTATGAAAAGTAAAGCTTAAAATAATGTTTGCAAGCTCACAATTTGAGGCTTTCAAACAGAACAAATTCCTCTTCGGCTGTTTGAAATTTACACCATTGTTGTATTAACTGAATTAGGAAAGAAAAAAAAATTATCAAGAGAAATGGCAATTTTGTTAACACTGTTTTTTTTTTTTTGTAGGAAGAATTACTATTGATATTATTTTTGTGAAGAATATTTATTAGTTATGATGAAGGCATGAAGTTCACTCTGTTTTGTACGTCCGGGTTCAGACATGTAGTAGTTAGTGTTTCAATTTGAAGATTGTGGTTTGGTTTCACACACCCACATATGGCACACATTTATCTGAGTGGTTTTTCTGTGCATGCCTGGGTACTGCACTTATCTCATCATAGTTTTCCTCATAACTAGGTCATAAATGCACATTAAGATAATTAACTTTGTTAATGAAGTTAGAATCATCCATGTCCACATTTTGATGCATTCTGCCACATCTAGGTCACCTCATACATTTGCAATTGATGGACTTTGTTTATTCTGATAATTATGTTACTTTATGGCACTGTGGGTATAAAATGGTAGATTTGTTTGGAAAGAGATGATTCGTTTCAAGAATGGTTTGTACTTTAATTGAAATGCATGCTGAGGAGTTTGACATTTAAATCATGTAATTTTTTTATTCTAGTTTTATACGGTGTCTGTTTTAGGTCCACCTCTTCTTTTTGTGTCAAGTTTTCCATCATCTTGAAGCTATATTTATTGAAGCTATATTTATTGCATCTATATTTATTGAAGCTTACATTTACAATACCTCTGCTTGCCTGAGGCCCTTATTTCCCACCAGGTGTTGGTATGTGGGAAAGGTGTGAAGAATTGACTATATTTGAAAGCTTCTGTGTTATATCAAACTGTGTTTCAGGTCAGGAAGGACGACACCTCAGGCCTTATATACACAGTTACACACAGTTACATTTTGAAGAGTAACACATGCGTGTGCATGTTTGCTAACGTACTGGTTTTTTCAGTTTATGCAAAGTAAATATGCTGCAATAAACATAACAGCCATGACGTTACCTGCTTAATGTTGTAGTTGATTTTATTGATGCAATGTGACAGCAAAGCTTGCCAATGGGTAACCACTTTGCTTGCACTAAAGTTCTGTCAGCCCTCACTGTCTCCCTGCAGCGTATTCTTCTCCTCTCAAACAGAGTTCTGTTTCTTTCTCCCGTATTGGTTAGAAAACCCCAGCAAGCTGCAGGATCATTCACATCTACCGCATCCAAAAATAAGTTTTGTTTTTTTTTCTTTCTTTTTTGGACAAATCTTAGCTGGTTTCTTGTGACCTCAGTTGCCAGAAAAGCAGCAGGGGTAGGACTGTTTTCATTTCTTACCATCTGGCCTGCTGAGTGGCGCCGCACTGTGAGGTGCACATGTGAACAAACTTTCTCAGAGTGATCAGTTTTTATGTAAACAACCAAGCTCAAATAAACCGGTGATGATTGTGTTTAATAAAAGACTGCAGGCTCCATTCCATTGACTGCGTTAGACCAGCAGGAGATTTTCCTGTTACCACCATTTCACAGTATAAACAAATGTAAAAAAATGATCTGATTGCTTTATTTTAACACATTACTATTACTGCAAAAATAATATAAAAAACCTGTACATTATAAGACATTATTAGTTATCTTTGGCAAATAGTTTAATTTGTAATTAATGTTTATGATGTTTTATATGTGCTGTTTTTATGGGAGGCATCTGACAAATTATCTAAACCAAATTTCCATTTTGTGAACAATAAAGTTTTTATCTTATCGTTTGTATATGTCTGTTATTTTGATTTGGTACAAACACTTACAGGTTGAGGTGTTTATGATGCAATGACGCGACTCCGAGTGCGTTCTCGGGTTGTTAAATAATAAACTCTGGTTAAGCACTTGAACCGCTCTGGTGGAAAAGCTCTAACTGAGATCTATCACCTGGAAAAGATTACAAAGCCATTTTTAAGGCTTTGGGACTCCAGCAAACCACAGTGAGTGCCATTTTCCAGACATGGAGAAAATGTGACTTTCTTTCTCGTTTTTTACTCTTAACATTACTCTAAGAAGTGCATGGATGACTCAAATGGTAGGTCGCAGGCCTCACTTACTTTGTGTTTATTATTCAGTATGAAGAGCTAGACAACAGAAAGTTGTATTCCTGTTTCACAAAACAATAAAAAATAAAAGAAAGGCCATATTAACAATCCTTTGGATAGACAAGAAAAACATTTTGGCAGATCTGTGTCACTTCTATTGTAAAACTCACCCACATTTTAGAAAAAGAACGTCAGGCATCAGACAAATCTGGTGGTGGTGGTATGATGCTCTGGGGCTGGAGTCATGAGTCCTGCTCTCTACCAGAAAATCTTGGAAGACAATTTTAAGTCACCAGTTCCTTACCTTAATCTTAAGCAACTTCACAAGTGGCTTTGAAAAAGAAGAAGATAGTTTTGGAGAGGACTGGTTAAATTATGTGGCTAAAATTAAGCAAATTTACAAATAAAAGTGGGCTAAAATTTCTCTTTGGTGATATGAAGACTCAAGTGGTTGATGACAGCTGTATAGCAAAACACTCAAGGCCAGTTTGGTGTGGCTGCTTTTTGTTATTCTAAGGAAATTTGTATTTCATTAATGAATATGAAAACTTGAAACCCAATATTTGTATTTACTTGCTTACTCTCTTATAACTTGAACTAATGAACTGTGACAATCTGTAAAGGGGAATATGCCTTTTCACAGGACTGTCATGATTTTGATATCTTGGTTTTGCTGAATGTTCTGTAATGGTTAAAATGTACAATATTAATAACTCAGTTTTGATTAAAAAAATGCTTATTTGTTTCTGGAAACAAGTCTGATTGAGTCTCTTGGTTGAGCACGTAATAGTTTATTTGTGGGGCCACAAACCATTCTTGGAAAGTAGAGGTACTTGATTCATCCGGCCTGTTTGATCAGGAAAAATGCTTATTGATCAGAGCCGTGCACAGTTTTGCCGCCATCATTCTTGCAGCCGTGAACCTGCTGCTGGCGAACAGAATTGCTTACTGTGATTTCTTTCTCTTCTCTCCTTTGTCCGTCTGGCCTCTTGCACTCTGTCCAATAATGGAAATGCAGCCAAAGGAGCTCATCTGCAACACACAGCGGGATAATAAATATATTTAGTGTGGTGAGGAAGGCGCTGTGGAGAAAAAAACGGATGAAATATGGTGGAGGAGACTGCAAAGCTTTGCGTGACTCACTTAAAAGCAAGAGGAAAACCGGAGGGGTACACCCTTGCCTTTTTGCACCTCTTCTGTCACTTTTTCTGCTTAATGGACAGACTTTTTCAGATGTGGATAACATAGGAGTGGGGTGGTTCTGGTTAAGTGACCAAAGATAGCTTTTTGTGGCAGTTTCTACTTCCAACCAGAAGCCAGATTGAATTCTCAGTTTGTACCTCTAAATAATTCAGCTAACTTCATTTATTTTGAATTCCCCTCACATTGCTCCACCCTTTTCTCAATCCCTATATTTTCTTCAAACTAGTAGCACTTAGAAGTCCTCCAAATCATCCATATATGTATAAACAGTCGTCCGGAGATTCCCTTTTGCCGACTCCAGCCTCAGCGTTAGTCGGAGTGTTTGCAGTGAGATGTGAAGAGAATTTTGAGCTGTGTGTGTTTGGACTGTGTGCAGCTATTTCTCTTTCTGTCTCAGGATGTTGAAATGGGGTAGCGGTGTCAACATCTGTGACGTTTCGTCATTCTAGTAATGACACAATATAATGAAGACATCGTCTGGATTTAAGAATGGAGAACACTGATATTTAGTGAGTAATGTTTCTTTTAAAAAAAATCACCCGGTGTATGTTGCACTGTTTATCTCTGCGATACAATAATGTAGCGATACAATAATCTCATGATACAATATACAAAATTCTGATCACGATATGATAAGTATCACGATAGTTGGCAAACAATACGATTCGATGCACTTTTGGGATTTTCTGAAATATTTCAAAGGACAGAGTGATTTTAGTGACATTTTGCGTTCCATAGACTTGGATTTAATTAACTTAAAACTGATTAAAAGCACCAATTACGGGGCGCGCTGTGGTGGCGCAGGGGTTTAGCACGCCCCACGCTTGGAGGCCTTAGTCCTCAACGTGGATGTCGTGGGTTTGACTCCCGGTCTCGGTGACTCTTGCCGCATGTCTTCCCCCCTCTCCTTGCCCTCCTTCCTGTCAGCCTACTATCGCAAAAAAAAAAAAAATGCGAGCCACTAGCGCCGCAAAAAATCTGCAGAGAAAAAAAAAAGGGCCAATTACACAATACCTGACTCTGATTGGACAGAGTCTAACAGTCTACAGCTGAACAAAATGAACCAAAGATGCAGTGAGAAAATTAGTTTCTGTCATTTAATTCATGTGGATTTCACATAAAACTCAAAGTTTCAACAGTGATCCAGGAGCTGAGTGGGGAGATTATCAGCCTCTGTAGACTCTTAATATGCAAATGATTACACTTATGTTTTTCTTTTGGACATACTGTGCCTGCATTTAGGAGTAAAAAAAGTCTTTTGGACTATAGAGAAAAGGCTTTTCTACCTTGGCTCCCGGAGTTAGCTGTGGCTGTAAGCTGTTTACTACTAGCTGCTGGGGGAGTGGCTCTGCCTCACCCCTAGTGATCGAGAAAACCACAATCAACCATGTACCCATAGTTTTGAAAGGAAAAAAAAGCCACATTGATTTTTGTCATTAGTCTTGTTGCCCTCCAAAGTGGTGTCCAAGGATAATTAATTGAATAGCAATTACAGCTAGTGTAGCACAGCCCGTTATTAAAGATAATGTCATCAGTAGTGCTGTAGCTGAGATGGAGATTTTTAAAGCACGTCAGCAGTGGGATGTACTGTAATTGCCTTCTCGTCGGTATTGCATGGCTCCATGCCAGCCACCGGTGGGAGGAGAAAGCTATTGTAGTGTGCAGTTTAGTTAAGTTTCAACCCAGGCTCCACATGAAAACAGCGGCCAGATCAAGCACCTTTGTCTAAGTGCCAGAGTTTGTCCCACCCACACACAAATGGAGGGAAGAAACTGTGTGCACTTGCCTGGAAATGCCATACTCCATTTAAGACAACAACGCTTTAAACTCTCTTTAATTATAGATAAGTGTGACTAGGCTGCAGCTTAAAATTGTCTAATTTTTTATGACCTTAAAACAACATGTTCAGGGGTTCTAGAAAATGGCTTGTGAAAGCTATCTATGTAGGACTTTTTGGGATAGCAAGTCTCTGAACTTGCATGTGAATAAAGTTTGAAACATGTATAAGTATGGATTCTGCTGTGAAGGTAAATCAAGGTTTTGAAATGTTGCCATTCCAAAACCGCAAAAAACATTCCGAAATACTTTTTCTTAAATTTAGAGTCTTTTCATTGAGATGCCAGCGTGATCAAAGTTTCTTTCAGTTGTAATTAGCAATCTAGAAACAGCAATAACTTTCTCCCTCTTGACAGATATTATGGAAGTTCGGTTATTTTATTTTATAAATGAACTGTGCTTTGAAACAAACATGGACATGCCACATGGAAAGCATATTTTTTTAGAGATCAACTAGAGCACCAGGGTAGATTGCACTGGTTTGTGTAGTTGATTCACTATGTAGTAGCTGACTGAGCTGTCAGCCGATTAACATTTTCCTGCATTAATTTGTACCGCAGTAGAAAGGAACGTTGCAGGATTCATAACCTTTCAGCTCAGAAGTGCATCTCGATGGAGCTCAGAACAACAGATGTCTATCATTTGGCTGTTTGTGTTTGTGAAGCTAATATTTAAACAGACAATGGTATATTATGTTGTCTGGAAGGTTTACTACTTCACTGATGCAGGTACAGGAGCTTTACTGACCTTTTTACGGTGCTCTCAAACGTCAGTATTGTAGCGTTACCTCTTAGCATTGGCACAGATAGGATGTGGCATCCGTCAATAGTCTGTCTGTCTGTCTCTGAGGGAAAGTACATCCCAACAACGCTTTTGTGTTTACCGTGTTGGCTAAAGGGAGTCGTGTTTTTTTTTTTTTTGTTTTGGATGTGTTTGCCATGTTAGTTTAAAACTTGAAGCAACTTCTAGCTTGGAGAGAAAATTAGCTGAGTGTCTGTTATTATTGGAGAAAATGTGACAATTTGGCAAAGTTTTTATCTATTTAAAAGCAAATTATTGTATCAGCTGTGTTGAAATATTGATTATTTTGACAAACCTAGTTGGAATATTTTGGTGTCTCCACTTTACTCAATGTGTCATTTAACCTATCAGAAGTTTCCAAAGCCATAACAACATCTGGAATTTCTTTCATTGTTTAAAGACATAATAATCATTCTGTATGTAAACTACTGATGACATTAGTAAATAAATCTCTGACAGATTTTCTCTTATTATTGTGGCATTTAGAAAATAGAAATAATTGTGTTAATTGTACCTGACCTAATTCAGACGGTGAGGAAAAAAATTGCATGTTTTTTTCGGTGTATGTAAACTTCTGGCTTCAATTGTAGTTTAAAGTCAGTTGTGCATCTTTTCCACTTGTTGCCGTTGGTAGAACCATGTGGTAGTCATTTGACTCTTCAAAACTTCTTTCTAACTCTAGGTGTTGCAGAAATACTTTACAAAATATCCATCTGTGGCATTTCAAGGCAAGCAAGTGATTGAGCAAGCAAGTTGCAGTGTGAAATCTCGATGAGTTCCCCTCCTCCACATTGTCGAGGGACATACTCTAATGTAGGCCAGTACCAGCCCATGGTACTGTACACTTTGTGTTTTGTGCTGCTGTAGGGATGCTAGAAGAACAATGAGCCTTTGCCTATCCACAACAGCTCCTTAGGATCAGCTCTCAGTTCAAGCTGGACCGTCGCTCCTCTGTGAGGTTATTCATCACTGAGTGCAGACAGCAGACGGCAGGGATTGCTGGCTTTGATATGCAGCTTTTATACACAGACCAGGTGTTGGTGAATTCAGAATGAAGGTAAACATTGTTCTAGTATCACTATAAATCTCATATTTGGTGTTTTATTGATGTTGATCCTTTTTGTAAAACCATTAAATTATATTTATGTATCATATTTCTTCTTACCATCTGTCACTGTGTATTATGTAAAGATCTCTTGCACTTGTTTAGTTGCTAAATACTTTTAAAAAGTTTTGAGCCTCTTTCCAAATGTCTAATTAATGAATATAAGAAGAGGACTGCCTTAAAACCCGTTTGATTGATTTACAGGTGGATAATGTAGCTATTGTTCATGCCTGCTTCCTGTCTTTGTTAGCAGTTTATTTTTTCACTCTTTATTGTCTCCAGACTGTAGATATAATCTGTTCCTGCTAAGGTACAATTTAGATCAAGTTATTTGAGTACATAAACTTATGATTGGGTGCGCCGATGTGGCAAAACAGCATAAAATTTAGGAAAGAATGAACATTTTAGGGAGAAACAAAGGAAGACTGCAATATTCATTACTACTCTGACTCCAAACAATGTACAATTCCCTCTGTGAATGAAAACTAAATTTTTGGGATTTGATCCCACTTTATTTTTTTCATTTCTCGCCATTAAACGTTTACCTAGATTTTATATCCAGCATCAAATTTGGCGTTTCCTTGTGAAACATCCCTCCTGTGCAACGAGATTAAAAAATTACTGTCTCACGCCACATTTAATAGCAGATAAAGTTGGCCTGTTAGAAATCCACTCGAACTCAAAGCATCGTTATAAAAATACCTGATGGAATCGATAAGAGGCAGCTGGAGCAGATATTGTATGCCATAAAAGATCTCGGTCATTTACGCTCACTCCGTCACCTTTTATCCGTTATCAACCTGGTTCATATTTGCATAAAATTGCATGGCACAGATTCTGAGCTTCTATGGCAACATGACCTAATAATTAATGACTCATCTCATTGCAGTGTTGTAAGTACATGTGCAGGGAATAAAGAGGGTTTATCCGTGCAGACTGTTCTTTGCACTGCTCCCTCCTAATTCAATGTGTTGAAGTAGTTTTTTTCTGAGTGGTTTTCTTTGACGCTTAATGGCATAGGTCCTGTACTTTGTTGAAGCCTGTTTTTTTTTTTTTCTTACTCAACACACGACTGCAAAACCACAAAAGAAGACTGATGAGAGCAAAATTGGGTCTATTCTATTCTTCTGGGCTCACAATTTTCAATTTGATTCAGCACTTTTGTTAGAAAATGCTGCGAAAATCTATTTTTGGTTGGCCGCAAATCTATAAGTGTCAGATTAAATGATGATATACCACTGTCACACTTGTTGCTACTAACCTTGTTTTCCATCTGCACATCCTTGTGTCAACTTTAAGCCTGAACATGTAAACCGTAGGAGCCAAATCCATGTAAATCTTCACGTTCAGCAAAACATTAAACATGCAAATTATAAAACGCATAATAAAATGTTTTCTGCCAAATTGAAGACCATAATTATCAAAATGTGTACATCTTTAAATGACAACTATGACAAAGACAATTACATGTGGTGTTTTGCGCTTGTGTTGGTTTGTCTGTTAAGATTGCACAGGAGTGCTTAAACTTTCCCAAGGGAGCATTTAGGACTCGGATACAAAATTTATAGTTCTCCTAAAGTAACTCTAGATTGAATCAAAACACTCCCAGCTTCAGGGAGTTACATATGAACATTCAAGACATTGTAGGTTGAGACTAAAGGGACTGAGAGTTGTTTATTGGTTTAATATACTTTTGTTTTTGGCAGATTTTCTTTTCACCAAGGCCAGCAAATAGTTTGTGGCATCTATAACTAATATTAAGTAGTAATGCTCATATTCCTTTTTTACTTAGACAACTCTTTACCAAACAGGGAAATTAGGAAGCCTCTATTAGTGTTCAACAGTACTTTCAGTTTAATATGATTTCACTTTTATTACACAACTTTCTTAGGAAGGAAATATTTGAGGTTTGCATATTAAACTTTATTCCAGTCATAAAGTTTCTGAAATGATTTAGATTTTTTTTACTCCATTGCTCTTTAGCTGTTTCTAACTATCATGTGGAAGGTGTGCAAAATGTGCCAGTAAATTGTGTAGTGACATGGTGGGGAAATAAATTGAATTGAATGGATTAAGATTTAGTTTGGATAT
The DNA here is from genome assembly GCA_903066815.1 of Brachyrhaphis roseni. NCBI lineage: Eukaryota > Metazoa > Chordata > Actinopteri > Cyprinodontiformes > Poeciliidae > Brachyrhaphis > Brachyrhaphis roseni. The sequence continues at coordinate 9,143 of CAEFZY010022666.1, read as the reverse complement.
GTATGCAGAGATAAAAATGACCAGTGGCAGTTAATCTACGGTATGTTATGTTCATTAGGACCATTTGCTTTTTGTTGACTGCCTTAATATAATATAAATCTTTACATAAATCAAGTTTTCCCAATAAATAGCTGTAATCTATCATCAGTAATTTTTTGGGGGGGATGCATGAGCAGGTCAGCCGAAAACGTGTTAATGAATTTAATTAATCCTAATCAAAGTTACACATGTCATGGATAATTAAACATTGAAAGCTTTGACATTTTCCCCTCGGTTATTGGTTGGTAACTGGATGAATGGGTATTGTGAGAGGAAAAAAGGAGGATAGTCACTGAACAGGGAGATGGTGCGACAGGACGCAGTGTCATCAGACCAGAGTCATCACCAGGAGTTTGGCAGTAGCTCAGTGCAGCTTTGCTTTCTCCCAGCTCTCTGTGGAGCATCTTTCCTTCTTCCCTTTGCTCTCTGCTCATTTCACAATGTGTTCATAATTCAATTTAGAGCATAACTCAATGTAAAGTTTCAACCTCAGTCAGTTCTCTAATGCACCATTTTTCTGGCTCATGCTTGCTTTATTGATCTATGCTGATGCTGTTTCATTAAGAATGAATCTACAGTCTGATATTGACATACTGACAGCTGACTCTTTTTCTTACTTGCTAATGTCATTGGCTTCGAGTGGCTCTGTTTGACCTTTGACGATGAAGCAAATATGAAGAAAGTAGTGCAGTTTTTTTCCTTACATTAGCATTTCATGTTTGTCTCTCAACTACCTAGTGTTCATATGTGTATTGGATTCACGTATTTGCTTAAAAAATGAAGTGTGGCCTGTCCTCTGACCTTCATTATATTTCACAGTTAATGCACCACTGAATACATGTCTGTTCAAAGGTTCTTCTCATAATGCTAATGGCCTACTGCAACAAGTACTACCTCTTTTTCTTCTGCTTTCAGCATCAGTTGGTTGCTACCCAAATCTTTTTTCTTTTTTTTTAAAGGAGAATGGAAATGGGGGGTATCTGGAGGTTGTTGTACATCTCTGGAGCTGACCCAATCCACTTAAATGTGGTCTCTTTACTAGATAGACTCTTAACTTCAGAACAAGAGGACATTAGCATGGCTTTTGCACTATTCGGTTTTTAGTGTTAGGTGTTAGGGACTAATTGAAACTTGTAAAGGCCAGCTAACTACCAATTTTGACTTCCTGACCTGTAAGTCTGCAGTGCAGTCGAGACTTCTTCACCTTCTTGAGGCTTAAGCTTGGAGATTTAACTTTTTATTAGAGTTTTGTTCATATCCCAGTGAATGATGAATGCTTCTCTGGTCTTTTATTAATATCTATATTAACTTATGGATACATTCACTCCAGCCCTGTTTGGTCAGCTTTTATTGAACTCTATTATGTTTGCTTTCAAAGTCTGGCTCCTTTAGGGCGATCTGCATTGAACTTTGATGCGGACCAGAAAAACTCAGGTCCACCTATAAACCTAGGTCTTGGTTCAGTTGAAGTGAACTCTGGTGCGTTTCGAATGCATATGTGAATGCAGGCCGACTTTAAACTGCTCCAAAAGCAGGAAGTGAACTATAATGCAAAGGATTCTGAATAAATATAACCAAAACAAAAATGCTTGTTTAGCCCTAGTGGGACTCCTACAACCACTCAAATCTGATGCTACTCCATTTTTATTTACATTTTGTGAAGAAGGAAGTTGCTCTGAGTGTCTTCTTCAGAAGTCTTCATCTTGTTTCCTTCCCTGGTTGTTGGTGCAAAGCCATCACAGCAAAGGGGGGACAGACTTTTCAAAGGTTTGGTTCTTTTGACATAATGTAGTGAGAAAGTGAACTGCACCAGCTGAAAATGTAACAAATGTTACAACTTGGGTGCCCAATCTAACTGAGTCTACCACACTATCACCTGTGAAAACACTGTAAAAGTAGAGATACACGCTATATATTGGTAAAAGCCGATGTTTTACACCCTATTTTGGTCCCATAATTTAAACAGGGCTGATAATAGCTAATATTTATGTCCCTTTTGTTGTGGTTTGTATTTTGATGATGCACTGCAGGATTGGGGGTGTGTCGAAATGATGTGGAAAGGTTAGGAAGACTATTGGTGAATGTCAGTTAACCACCATAAAAGCATTATTAATATTACTTGTGGCTCTCTGCCCAAATTTATCATATCCGTGCATCCCGTAGTAACCCCTAGTAATTCAAAAGTTTAGAAAATCTGAGTCCAGTCAATCAGTGGATCAGCTGTGAGCCATATAGCTGGTCTTGGTTGCCATTTCTCATAGCAAAGCTGGTTATGCATGAGTTGTCAGATCTTGTTTCACTTCCTTTTTTTCCTCACACTTCTCCTTTCCTCCCCTCTTTTCTGGCAGCCAGGTCCATCCGGTCCTGCTGAAAGAGCGTCAGTATACTTAGTTGGATGTTAATCTTGACATCCATACTGAGGTGTGAACATGGCTGCATTATGTAACCATATTGGCTCTCTTCTCTGATCTGTAGAAAAAGGGGAATTGTCTTAAAATGAGCACTACAAATTTGGATTTATTTGATGTTGTTTTTCTCATAATTAAAATTAAGTAATTGTTTTAGTGGAGGTCATATTGACAGTGTCATTATTGTGTATGAATTATTCTTCCAAGTGTTTGAGGATATGTTTTTAATGTAACCTCTTGTCAGGAACAGCCTTTGTACAGCCTGCAGTCCAGGTGGCCGCCATTCGCACCTTCTCTGGCGTTTGTCCAGGATCAGATGTTCATGGTAATCTGTCCTCTCACTGCACATGCTGCAGATCCCCTGCCAGTAGAATAATAATGATAATTCAGCAACACAAAAGTTGCTGTACAGTACAGCTTGTGCTGGAAGTGATAACATTATTTAAGAAATGTGAATGGCAGCTACTTGGATAATGTTTTGACTGTCAGAGTGGAACAGAAGGACATTGTTTGCAGCATGAATAAGCTAATCCTGCTGAAAGTGATTCAGTCCTTCACAACAGTGGATGTGTTTGAGTAATTACCATTTAAATTTATTCTTTCATCTTTGGTTTTTAATCTAAACATGACAAGTCTTCTGAAAGTGCACTCCATTAATTTTAATGCTTTTTTTTTTTCAACTTGTCAGTGACAGAGTTACTATGTAGATCCCAGTCTAGGCAGATTACATTTCACTGGAGAATCATGGTCATAAGCAAAAAATACATACTTTTTTTCACTTTTCTTTTATAATTTGTAAAATCAAACTATAAAAACAGTTTATAGAAATGTTTTCATTAAGAGATTGTCTTTTATCCACTGACTGATTGTGAGGCTTTCTTAAAGCTATCAAAAGGTCAAGATATAAAGGCAATAAATTAAAGGAAGACCATTTGAATATATATATATATATATATATATAGGAAAGAGAAGCGCTTTTTAGAAGGCATATGTACTAAAATACTTGAAGGAACTCTATCTGTTTCTGCTATCGTAGTTACATAAAAAAAAAGGTTAGAAAATTAGAAAATGCAAAATAAGTGTAAATTTGATATATTTACAACTGTTTTCTTAAAATTTACATAGTCTGCTGCTCTTAATAAATCTTCATTTTGACTACATGGACAGATATTTTGATTTTGTGGCAAAGATATTTAGTTTACTTATATTAGCCACTAATATGGACATACATATTTAATATTTTTTCCTCTATGTTTAGAGCATAGCACTAGATTAGTTTTGGGTACAACAATTCCTAGTTATGGAAGAAATTGATGACTCTCCAAACTATGGTGTGTATAGAGATGCTGATCAATCAGAGATCTTCATCAGACATTAAATCCTAAAATTGCCCACATATTTATGTTGTTTAAAAATCCAGAAACCAACAGTGTACTTTGTTGCATTTTTGTGTTTAATAAAGCATTTTTGCAGAGTTGGGCATAAGTTTAATGCATAAATGTGGCGGTTCTTGTTATTCCCACTACTACCTCTGTAAAAAATCCCAAAGCACATTTCATTCATCCATTTTATGTTTTAGTGATTAGAAAGGACAATCTGACTAAACAAAGATAATATTTATTATTTACCTAACACAATTATGTTACCCAAGTATGGATTAAGCCCTGGCCTTGACAATAAAAAGCTAAATGCCACCTGTGTTGGTTGTAATCACATTTAATGTTCATCTCTAAATGCAAATAAACATCTAGTTAAGCTCACCTGTCACCTGAGGAACAAGCTCAGGTTGTTGCTGACTTCTACAAGTCAAATACAGTTAATGACCTGAAGTGTCTATTATTCAAATGTTGTTTTACATTTACCTTTATCACATTTTCATCCTTGCTCCTAAACTGCTGCCTCTCTGTGTTAAATGGTGTAAATGAATACCCAACACTTGACCCTCTGCTTTCAGTTGTGAATTAGGATTCACCATTTTATCTGCAGCTACAGTAAATTATCTTTTTTTCCCAGAACTGCTAATTTAATGGCTAGATCATTGTGGGCTAGAACCTAATCAGTTAAGAAGTTATGCTTGGTTACAGATTATTAACAAGGAAGAATTGATTCCTTTGATTCATTAGAATTTTCATATTCTTTTGAGGCTGCTTATGTAACTTGTTTTTTGTTTTGAGACTTGCATAATACACCAAAATCTTGGAAGGTTACCACAGGCTACCATTAGATCAAAGTTATGTGATAAACACAAAAACATAAAGCCCCCTTTCATGCTCACTTTGTCTTTGTTTTCAACCTAGAACTGTGTGCTTGCAAAACATGAAGGCATATTGCAAAAGGGCGTGATGAATAATATATTGCACTGAAATAAGCGCTATGCATGACATCTGTTTTATGGATTTTCCCTGTACTTGGTTAGATGTGACTGAGTTTATATTGGTTGCTGAAATACTCTGTGTGCTTTTAAGTACAAGCAAAGTCATACGTCCTCCTCATTGTGTTATCTGTAAGAGAAGCTGTGTTTCCATTAAAAATGTGTGCAGATCTTTGTCTAAATTCTACCAAATTTAACAATTACTGTGTTTCCATTAAATAAGAAATGAAATTAAAATTACACGTGAATAAGCTTGTTCCTGCAATAAGTCATTACATCTGATGCTGCCATTTAAAAAAAAAAACAAACAAAACAGTTACGTGAGATATATTCATCGTTTTTGCCAGTAGTAAGAGCTGGATACTGGTCACTTTACTTTTGTAATGCGAAAATGTGTTTCCATTGCAGGTTTGCAAAATACATCTATTTTGAAAAACCACCTTATGCTCGTGCAAAAATATTTTATTGAAAAATGTGAGATTATTTTTTTATTATTAACAGTGGTCGGTCTGTGTAGATCTAGGATTGAAAGAATGATGTGTCTTCACAGACCGGGTTTCTGTATCTTATTTTGTGATTTATTTCTGTGGAGAGCATGGCATGTCTGGAGCTCCTAAAGGACTTTTTAAAAGGTTGATAGGTTAGTGTATCCATGCATCATGGAAATATAATAAAATGTGCTGCGTCATGAAAAAGAAACTCTACTCATAAATCTAAGCAGTATTGTTTTGCCTGGCTTCTTCAGTTTAATATCTCTTTGCACTGATAAGTCACCAGTTGGGAGAAAATAAATTAAGCACCCATACAAATTGTATTTTTGGCCCACTGTCCTTTGTCATACTTCCCTGGCTTGTGTCCAACTGATTTCCAATAGAGTGCTTTCAAAATAAGTTAAGCATTTCTCAATTCTGTAACTTTTTTCAAACAAGCTGAACTTTGTTATTCACATTGCTTATTCAGTACCCAAACTTATAAATTATAAATATGTCTTCTCTTCTGTTTTGCTTCCTTTCCTCTCCTCCTGTCTATCCCCTACTTTCACCTCTAGTTTGGTGGTGATGAGGGACGAATTCACAGCAGGACGATCTACGTTGGCCATAAGTCCTGTCCCCCCAATGAGGCTTATATCCCGCCCAAGTTTTGCGATAACAGGATTGTGTCCTCTAAGGTAAGAAACACACTTTCAGAACTAGCATTAACATTCGCTTTACAAGAGCCGATCCTTTGTGAAAATAGGTCTAGTTTGAATTCGCCAAAGATCCTTTACGATCTTTGGCGTAAAGGATCGTAAAGAGTCACATTAGTCACATTAGGAGGTAGTACGTTTAGATTGTAACACACTGGTTAACAGGTTTTCTAACCTGTTTTCCACCACAACTGACTCTTCTTTTACATGCTACGTGAGGAACTATAATTGCTGGTTCAAGTTGCTGAAGACATTTGTCACCACTGCAAGACCATACAGAATTTTTTTTTTCTCCTGTGCTTGACTGTGAATTGTGCTTTACCTGCCTTCAGGCATTTTCTTCACTTGTTTAACTCCCCAAATGCAAAATGAGTACTCTCAAGCATTCCCGTGTCTTTTTTCCTCCTCCATCTTCCTGTTCTCACGCTTGTTTTTGCTCCCCACCTAGGGTGATCATTTGTCTGTCAAGGGAGCACTGACTGGCAGTGAAATACATGGTTGCTCATAATGAACTGGAAGCATGAGAAATAGGTTGTTTTTACCACATAGTTAGACTCCCCCCACCTATGTTCTACCTTTCCTGTATCAACAGCAAGCTTAGACTGGTATCGCTGACTCTGTGGCATCATCAGTGACAGGGATGGGGAGGTGGAGAAGTCTGCGTGAGAGAGACAGTCATGGGATTTATGGTGGTGCAGATGGTTTCAGTGTACAGGAGCCAATCAATTGGCTCCTGCCGGCAAGTCAAGATAAACGGCCTTTAATTACTCCGGCTGTAGTGTTTATGTTCACCGCTTCCTCTGCACTCCATCATCTTTTTGGTTTTGCACTCTGCAATGACCAAAACATGCGTTTTTTTCTCTTGCTTTTGCTTCTTCTGCACCACCACACTCAGCCCCCACCCACTGCTGCCACCCCCCCTTTTTTCTCATTACTTTTACTCTCTTTTCTCTCTAGCAAAATGAGATGGGCCATTCTGCTGCCACTGCATTTCAACACTCCCCAAGCAGACTTTTTCCTATATAATCAGTGCCTCCGTGTTGTTTCTGTGCAAGTGTGTTGTAAATGTATTTGCAGGCATGTGTTAGCATTTGTGTTACATTGTTTTGCAGATCAGTTGCTTCTTGTTGAGACTTGTTCACAGAAAGTCAAGCAGATATAATGTGTTTCTTTATGGCCAGTAGTATCAATGGTCATGGTCACTTAAACAAGAGCAAAAACAACTTGATACTGTGGTTCGCTCCACATCGAAGAGTTCCCAAATAAAAGACATAAATCAGCAATCTAAATCAGTGATGTCCTTCTAGGTTTTTGCTTGGCCAGCTACTAAGAACAAAAATAGTGACTGAAGCTAATTATTTCTCTCACTCCCATACAATAAACGTATACATTGATGTATGAATATTTATCATTGCAAATGTCGAAGCTTTGCAGTTATTTCTTGTACATAGCCAAAGTTGTTTAAAAGTAATGCTAAAACCTAAAATATAGCACATAGAGCAGCTAAAAACACAATTAAAAACTTTAGACAAACTTTTTGTTGCTCTTATTGTTTCCCACGATATGTCGGACAGACTTGCCTTGGCATAGTCCCGATATCTGGCTTCATGTCTGCTTCTGTGAGCATTAGAGGCATGTTGAATGCCAGAAGCATGTGTTCTGTTCTGTTCTCTGTACCCATAATGTTTAAATTCAGTGTAGAGAGAATTATGAAAAACACTGACCTTAAGCTTTGGTGCACCCCACCTTTGTTCTCCATTGTTCAACAAAGTTATTTGTTCTCCCAATTTGATTTTCCTTATAGCTGGGAGTTCTCTAGTTTGTTTTGGTAACACTTTTTATGGCAGAGCATAACGTTTCCAGACATAAACAAGCTGCATACAAGGCTACTTGTAAATAATTTTTGTACAAATGCATGTTCCATTACACCTCTACCCAAAGAATTAGAGATCATCCATTATACTATAGGTGGACCTCTGCCAACTTGCCTATGACTGACAGACACAAATTTGAAAAGACACATTGGTCTAAAATTTAATTATTTGGACACCAGAACAGAAGGCATGTTTGACATCAGCCAAATGTAGGCAGGGTAAATGTATCGGTATAACACATTTTCAGCAATTAGACAATTTAAAGTGCTTTAAATGATTAGCAGGTAAATAAAACAACAAGCTAGCTAAAAAACAAACATGCATTATATTCCATTGTCAAACTAACGCAAAATATAGCAATCCCCACAGAACCTCATACAGACCGAAGCACAGAGTTGGAAATGTAATGGCTCACTACCATAAGAAGCACCATGAGTTTTACCATGTAACTGGTGCTTGATGAAATTGTGAGATATGTAAAATAAATAAACAATTAAATAAAGCTCAAGCTAAAGTCAACCTTGCAGCACGATAAGGACTCAAAACATAACATAAAATCCATCCAGAACTGACTGAGAAGTAGGTGTGATCTTAATGAGAAGCGGTGTGTTGATACGAAGAGGCTTTACATGCAACAGATTCTTAAAACATCAACACAGCTCAAATGAGGAGTGTGGCAAACCTTCTTCAGTCCAAATAGATTTTATATTTTGTTTCTTCCTGCAGTTAAATCTTCTTTTCTTTCTTTTCCAGAGATAAATAAAAATAATAAACATCTGTATATCAACATTTCTTAATTAAAAACTGAATATCATTTGGGAGTCCTATTTTCTTGATGACGTAATCAACAAGGTTTATAAGCACACAATGTTTTGAATGTCATTTTCCTTTGCTGGTTTTTCTTTTACCGAATATCCTGCTGAAATGTTAGGTATATGAAATAAAAGCACTAAAAAAAATCAAATAAGTAAAATATCTGACTTGGATTTATGTTTTTCTTTTGCAGTATACAGTTTGGAATTTTCTACCAAAGAACCTGTTTGAACAATTTCGAAGAATTGCCAATTTTTACTTCCTTATCATCTTTCTGGTACAGGTAAGTTCAAACTTTCAGTATGCTAAACCCAGTGTTGTCAGTAACGCGTTACAAAGTAACCAGGGGTGGCGAACTCCAGGGCTGGAGAGCCGCAGCCCTGCAACTCTTAGATGTCTCCCTGGTCCAAAACAGCTGAATCAAGTAGCTGAATCACCTCCTAAGTGCAGTC
>CAEFZY010022658.1:0-12907 GCA_903066815.1 Brachyrhaphis roseni | reverse complement strand
AAGATTGTCTCTTTCATCTGGTTTGCCTGTTAAATTAAATGTTTACTGCAAAATGTCTGATTATATAATTGTTTACTCTAATCACATAAAATGTTTATTTAAAAATATAATCTTTCATTACATGCATGTTTATTACCTGAAATATTTTAAATATCAAATTTTTACTTCACGCTCGGAAGCTCTATTGAATTGATCTGTAATATCGAGTTACACCACAGGGTGGCAGTGTATCTTTTACCCCACTTTGCTGTCCTCATATAAATGAAAAAGTGGACAAGCACTTTTATTAGTTTTAGGTTAATAAACCAAATACATGGAAGAGATTCCTCTAAAGTTTTTATCACAGAGTATTTGGCATTCAGTCTTCTGTAGACAATGTTTTGAGAGTGAAATAACTGTTCTACCGCGTTAGCATTTCATGCTACTTATCCTGCTAGCTTAGCAGCGGACTGCTATAGCATATAGCATTGATTCTGCTATATGTCATGTTTTATGTTCACATGTAATAATAATAAACTTTGTTGAACATTTTGTAAGTTATACTGCATTAACTGTTTTTGTAAACTTTTTAGAGCTTCCTCTGGTAGTTATTTTATGACCATTTTTATTTACCCCAAAAAAGAAAATGGTGGAAGCAGAAAAATCCAAGATGGAGAATGTAATGCTGAAGTGTTTATGAGTTAGTTAGGTTGTTGGTTTGCATGTTAGACTGTAATCATGGCTTAAGGTGAAAAATAATAAGTGTCTTTTTGTTTTGTGTAAAAAGGGTTTGATGATTTGTACATTTAAATGAGTTAAAATGCTTTGTATTTAATTAAGCAACTAGTTTGCAATGTTGGTTCTAACGATGTTTTGTATATTTCAGTTAGAGGCTATTCTAAAATAAATCAGGAAAAACGTTATCAAAAAGGTGAAAGTTTACAGCTTAGACGTTTCAGATTGTAGCGTCTGCAGTGTCTGAAAACCCTCCTGATTTGTGTTTCCTCAGAAATTCAATGCAGACTTCGACCTGTCGGCTAAAGAAGGTGCTGACAGCCTGGCCTTCATCTCTCTGCTGGAGGAGAAGCTCATGCCGGCGCTGGTAAGACGGATGGTTTCCTCCTGAACCTCTGCGTCCTGAACCTGCTCACCAGCCCACGGGTCGGACTTCCCCCCGCAGATCTACACCTTCTGGGTGGAGCCGAAGAACTACGTGGAGGTGACCCGACGCTGGTACGCCGAGCACATGATGTTCCCCCTGAACTTCTTCCTGCCGGGCCGGATGCAGAGCCGGCAGCTGGAGAAGCTGCGGCTGCTGAGGGGAGACGAGCTCCTGGAGGCTGGGGAGGAGCTGGAGAAGGAGGTGAGACCAAGCTGGAGCTTCCCAGCAGCTTAAAGGGCCGGTATCATGTAAAATCCACTTTTCTGGGCTTTCCATCATGTTATAAAGTTATTGTCTCATCGTAAACAAACCAGGAGTGTTGCCTTGATTCTTTACTGCTTGTTTGAGAAATCCTTTAATCTGTATGGCAACCATTCAGCTGTGCAAAACGCCTGGGTGAACGTAGCCCCGCCTTCGAAGATGAAGCCCCTCCCCTACTCAGCTCCTTAAGACTAGCCAGCATCAATTAGCAAACATGTGGTGGAACTGCTGAGCCCATTAGAGGAGCTGCTGCTCAGAGCAACGCTGGTAAAAACGTCAAAGGGTTAATAGAGGAGCCATGTTGGGATGACTTCCTGGAGGCGGAGCTTCAGGAAGAGCAGGAGTTCTTAAAGAAACAGAGGCCCAATTTCAAGACTTTAAATCTGGAAGTAAAAAATTTTAACACAGTTACCTGATTGTGCTGTAAAACTGCACTATGTGCCATATAAAACACATTATGCTGCCCCTTTAACTGATCTTATGGAGTCTAGGTTCTGTAGCTGCAAAACAAGCCCACATCCTCACCCCTCCACCACCATGTTTGGTAGCTGGCTGCTCTCTGCTTCTTTCCCTGCTGAATAAATCCTGAGGAAGCAGCAGTTTCTGTTTGAAGCTAATGTAAAAATGAGCAGAAAGATGAATGAGTGAATAAATCCTGATATTCATCCAACGTTGATCTAAGTGAAGTAGAAGAGCTCCTCTGGTTGGGATTTAATCTGTCAGTTTTTTCCATCTGGACACAGAGATTGCTTCCATGTGGTTAGAACAAATCCAGAGCGGTGGGAAAACTTTCTCTGTAGGAAAACTGCTGCTCAGGACAAAGGTCAGAGGTCGCTTTGTGTTCAGGGGAGCAGAAAAACAATGTTTCAGGCTGTCAACATCTGGTTCTTTTCTCTAAATGTTCTCCTTTCAGCTGAAACGATTAATCAGATTGATTATTGTAACTAATTTAGAAATCAGTTCATTTTTAACTAGACTCAAAAATGTAATTTCCTAACAGAACAACTCAGTCAAAGCAGTAATTAAGTCAAAACTGTTCAGAAAATATAAACATTTTGCACTTAAGAAAAAAAACCTTATTTTCTGTAAATATGTTTTACTCAGAATTCCTCTAGTGGCAGATTTATTTTCACCTGCTTCAGATTCTGTAAATACATTTTATTAATTACCCTTTAATCCAATTATTAATCAATCTGAAAAAAATAATCAGCACATCAGTCTTACACTGTACTGATCAATCAGCAAAAGGTTTTCTGAATGAATTCTGATGATGCATTTTAGGTAATAATATGGTTTTTTTTATTTCAAAAAGAAAATGTTTTATTTGTATCTTTTAATGTATTTCTGATACTGTGTAAAATAAGTTTGATAAATGGAAAATCTGCAGAAGGGAAGTTTTTTAATCTGGTTTATTTTAATATAATCTCAGGTCAGCTTCATTCTCTCCATCTTGAATCCTTTGAGGTCAAAGGTCGGTGTAGTTTCTCTAAGCTCCTGTGTTATTCTTTCTGAACTATTCCCTTCAAACGGCTCTGTTCCGGTTCTGGTGATGTTCGGAACCTCCTTGTATTCCCTGCTGCCAGAGGCAGTCTGGACCCGGTGTTCTGATCAGAACCGAGGTGTTTATGATCATGTTTGTTGTGGAGTTTCAGCCTCTGAGTTGCGGTTTGGACCTGTGTTTCCAGCTGTACCGGGACGCTGCAGAGTGCATGAACCTCCTGTCGCAGAGACTCGGCTCACACAAGTTTTTCTTCGGAGACTCGTAAGTTCTCAAGTTCTGCAGATTTTCCATCGCCGACCTCAGAGTGAAATTTAAAACGATTATTAAAGTGAATTATTCCAGACGTGCAGCGGCCATGTTGCCTGGAAATGATTTCTACAACGTTTTATTATATAATATGTGTTATTACACCAATAACTGAGTGCAATAACAGTGAAATAACCGCTGTGTTGTGTTAGCATTCTGATGCTTACATCCCAGTTGCCCTGTTAGCTTAGCAGCTAACAGTTAGCTGTTGTCCGTGATGAGCCACCAGGGGGCGCACCGGCTGCAGCTGCTAGCTAACAGTCCAGTGAGTCAAATACTCTATTTTCTAATTCTTTAATTAAATTGAAAGTTATTGATTAAGAGAATTATAACATAGCTTACCAAAGTGACAAATGATAGCAAAAAGTATTTTAATTACTGTAAATAAATATGTTACTTTGCTGATGTACATTTTAAGGATAATCTGTAAATATTTCTTCCAACGGTACGGATCGTCCAGTGACAATGTCAGCTTTCAAACCCTGTTGCTTTGGACGAGATTTGTCCGTAAGCATGGATTATAATGGAAATAATAATTGCCTTTCTGTTTAAGTGAGTTATTAAACTGTTTTTTTATTTATTTTAGCTTGCAGTAAGCGTATAACAGGCCAGATTTTACGTTTAGTTGGAGGCCATTCTTCAATAAATCATCAGAAACTTTACTAAAAAAGGGACATGTGCAGCTCACACACCAACGCTGCCATCTCTCGTTTCCCCCGCAGGCCTTCGTCTCTGGACGCCTACGTCTTCGGCCACCTGGCTCCCATCCTGAAGTGCAGACTTCCCAACGGAAAGCTGCAGCAGCACCTGAAGTCCCTGGACAACCTGAGCGACTTCTGCTCCAACATCCTGCTGCTCTACTTCCCCAGAGACGGCCGAGGTGAGCAACATCTGGCAGCATCTGCAGGAAAACGCTCCACAAGTCACTTCTGGGCCCTAAAATTATGGAAGTTGGGTTGAAATGACTTCATATAAACTGTGTCTGTAAACAGATGAGCTCAGTGACAGAGGAGGAGGAGGAGGAAAATCTGGTGCAGGGAAAACATGGAGTCACAGAAAGAAAATAACTTCAACCATTTATTCAGCTTTAAAGTTTTACCTTCAGCATGAGAAATATTTTAAATATAAAAAAGTAAATTATTCTAAAAAGATTTTATAAATTAAACATTTGAGTGTTATGTATTAATTAATTAATTATATTAATTGCTGTGTAAATGTCATAACTATTTTAATATACAAATTAAATAAAAATGATGTGTAATCAATTTTATGTAAATGTTAAATATTTAAAATATCTAAAAAATGTTTATAAAGCTATATAAACATGTTTAAATCTTAATTATAATAATAAAATGTTATACATTATATAAATATTTAGAGAATGTTTTGCATTAATGAATTAAAACAAATTAATATGTAAATGAGAAATATTTTAAATATCTAAAAAATTCCAGATTTATTTCTTTTATTGAAAAATAATAAATAAGAACTTCAGTTATTGATGTAAAAATGAAATATTTCTAGAACACTGACTACATGAACAGGTTAGGGCTGTTTAAAGCCTCAGCTGATCATCATTTCTCTGCCGCAGAGCCGTCGGCTCAGAAAGCGCCGGTGGCCCCGGAGTCCGGAGACTTTGACAACGTCCCCAACAAGCGCAGGAAGCAGTTTCTGTCGGCTCTGTTTGCGTTGGGCGCCATGCTGAGCTACGCCCTGCTGACCGGCATGGTGTCCATCCAACACGGCCATCAGGAGGCGCTGGAGGAGCCGCCGGACCCGGAGCACATCGGGGCCCACGAAGAAGAAGGAGACGGCTGAGGAAAGCAAGGACGATACGGGACTGAAAAACCAGAACTTTTCCAGGTTCACGGCCAGGAAGAGGTCAGAGCAGAAATAATTTATGATCCTGGAGCGGACAGGAAGTGGGTCAGGCTGCTGAACAGGAAATAAAGATATTCAACCCTCTTCAATGTTTGAAAGCATCAATTATTCCTTTTAGGAAGATCCTCGGATTACATCTTTAATGTTTCTGCTTTTCACTAAACTAAAATCAGATTACAGCACAAATCTATAAATTAGGATTTATTTTTTAGAAATATTCAGCCATTTCTACAAACCTGCTGATTAAAGTCCTTATTTGAGAAATTAAAATGAAAACATTCCCTGAGACAGGAGAAAATAAATTAAACTCTCAAGTTTGTTAACCAGATTAAAAAATTAAGTTTCATCTCAGTGCTGAAATATAAGTTGCAATTATTCAATTTTACTACTTAAGTTAATAAGCTAAGTTTTTCAGTTAACTTCCAGGAGGTATTTGTCATATTTCTTAGATTAACTCTGTTCTTTTAAAAAGCCTTAAAACTCACTTAGATATTTACAGAAATCCTGTAAGATGAAGAGAAAAACAGAACGAAGAGCATCAACAATAACTGGTGAGGAGCTAAATATTTACATGGCTGACTAAATATTTGGTTTGCAAATTAAATATTTCAAGCTGAATATTTAATTTGAAGCTACATATTTATCTTGGTAACTGACATTTATGAATGAATGAATAACATGGTGAAAATATTATTTTTTGCCTGTAACTTTGCAAACGGCTCCATATATTTTTATTCTGAGTCATATCTTTACAGCGGACTGGATCAGTGAAGCCAGTTGTGAACATGTAAATGTGTCCCTGAGCCTCCAGCCATCGGTCTGGACCGGGTCCGGACCGGGTCCGGACCTCCTGAGGGACCTCCAGCTGCACATGACGGCACCATGCAGGAATTCTGGCCGGGTCCCTCGCTGCTAACGAGCTGATCTGGAAACAGTTTGTGGATCAGAATCCTCCTTTCATTCTGCTCACAGAGAAACTGGAGAAGCAAACAGAACCGACACAGAACCAGCAGAACCGACAGAACCAGCTCAGTGTCTAAAGTGCTGAGCAGGAAAACCACTCAGACGGTTGGATGAAGGAGTTTCCTCCCTCCTCCTCCTCACCTGCTGTTAAATACACGTTTCCATGGCAACGCTCCAGGATCCGAAACAAACAGCAGCCGAGCCGGAGGAGAAACTGTTGGGTTTGTTTCAGATCCCTGAAACTCATGTTTCCTGCTCCGTGGGTCAACGTTCTCCAGAACCTAACCACACGTTTTTAAAAAACTTGTTTTATCAAACAGTTTTAATAAAAATAAAACAAAAACTTAACTCCAACTTTTAGATGAAAAAAGTTAAAACAATTTGCTACAAAATGTAAGCTAAACATGAGAATGAGACATTATATATATATATGAAACCCCCCTTTTGCCCCCCCATAGATATTTTTCTAGATCCGCCCCTGCTTGCCATCATTTTACCTCTGGTTCTTTTATCATAACTTTACTTCAGATTATTCCTCTCTTGGTGTTTTAGCATTGCTCAGCTTTAACTTTGTTTAAGCTGAGCAATTGTGGTGGTTTGGTTGGTAACTCCAGCAGCAGCTGCGTTAAGCTGCGTTAAGCTGCCTTGCCTCATACTGGTCTGTGTTCAGGCCTCGTTAAGGAGAGCCTCTCTCATCAGGCCTTTGTTTCTGCGCCGCTGCTGCATGTTGCCAGTATGCAGCTCTGCATTCCTAACTGCTGACTCTAACAGCCTGTTAATATCTGAAGTTTACCCTAAAACACGAGGGAAAGTGAACCTGGAGCACCTGCAGCGTCAGGTCAGGGGGAGTGGAGACTCTCAGCGGAAGAAAAGATCTTTGGTGAATTCAGAAGAACAAACTTTCTCATCTCCATCCACACTTTTTAAATTTATTTTGCTTCATTTTTCTTTATTTGTTTCATAGTGAGATGCTGAAGTGTCATTTATATATTCTGATTTTTAAAATAATTCTTAGTTCCCAAAGATCAAAATCAGTCTGAGAGCAGATCACCTGCATGTCACTTGATTTCAGTTTTTCTAAAATGTGCAGTAGCGATTCAGATTTAACAATATTATATTTTCCTGTCCTTTCTACGCTGTGAATAAACAATAAGGGACATTATACTGCAGTTAAAGAACTGATAATCCTGGATCAATATGACGACCAAACAAACAACAAGCATTGGTCGTTATTAATAATTAATATCGGTCCAGTTTTATCTATTGGGCCGATATTGATATGTTAAATATTTTCTAGCATCTGGCACTTCTGATGTCGATGCTGATGGAATTAGTCAATGTTTTAAAACATTTTTATACAAAATTTCAGAGTGGAACATTTGTAGCCGTTTGTTCCTGGTACGACTGCAAATCTGATGTACAAGCTAAATCCGCTGACAGTAACGGATGACGAAGTCGCTTCTCGGATAAATTCAGCTTCTAAATCGATCTGGAAAAAACTACTATTGTGTTCAAGTTGTGCTAAAAGAAGTTAGCCTGTCAGTGAAACTATTCAAGCCTAAAATGGCATCACAGTGTTAACTGCTAACATGTTAGCATGCTAATGCTGCTAAAATGTTAGCATGCTAATGCTAATATCAGCATCCACAGTTCCTGAAACACTGAGATGCTGAACTTTGCTCCAATCTGATGGTTGAAGATCAAATTAAAAATGATCAATAATCATGTCAATCTATTTAATAATTTAGCAGGAAAATAGGTTTTAAAAATCAAAATGTTGCTTAAATTGTTCATTGGGATTAAATTGAGATTAATTGATGACAGATTGAAATCTAGTTGATTAATCCCATAATAAATCCGTTTTCTGCTGTCTCACTTAATCTGGATTTGTTTCTTCAACTTTTGTCCTTTTCGTTTCGGGTTCCGCTTGGATCAGAACCGGTTCGGTTCTGAATCCTGTATTTGGCTCGTGAACGTCCCTCTCTCCGGCCGCGCGCCTGCGCGGTGAGCGCGCGCGCCAGCTGCAGTTTCCAGCTGTGAGCTCGTGAGGTTGGACCGACAGTTTCTCCTCCGGAGGTTCGGCTCGGCTCGGTTCGGACTGGTGCGTGACTTGTTGCTCTTCTTCTCTCGGTTTGGACCCAGACTGTTTTCCTCGGAACCGCCGCTCCTTCCTCCGGACCGAAACTTCACCCGAACCTCCCACTCCTGCCTCAGGGTTCGGGTCCATCCTCAGTTCCGAACCCACAGCTCGGTTTATCGTTTTCCATCATTATTCTGCTCTGCTGCTGGACCTTTTCAAACGGAACCGGTCCAGTAATGGGTTGGAGTTTCCCGGTTCTGCTGGCGGTTCTGTTCGCTCAGCTGTCGGCCGGGTTCCCGGACGGAGCGGACGTTCAAGGTAACAGAACCGAACCGGACGGGGTTTATTCCTCTGAGAGGTTCTGGTCAGGTGAGGCTGTGGAGGTTAATTAACGGCTAATTAGTGGTTAATTAACATATTAACTCAGTACTGATCGTCTCTCATGGGTTTGGCTGTGGAGCTAAATTGGTGCCATAAAGTTTCTTAAAAAAAAAAAAAAAAGATTTTGAAAAGTAATTTTTATTCACTTCCAAATCTTTTATTTCAGTTTCAAATAATTTATTTTTCTTTCATTTGAAATCTTTTTTAATTTCAAAATTGTTTTTCAGTTTCAGTAAAAGAAAATTCTACAGTTTAAAAACTTTTTAGAATATTTTTTTTCAGTTTCATATATTAAAAATGTGGTAAGTTATTTCTGAAAATGTCTTTGACATGAGGAACTGATAGTTTAATAAAACCACAATCTGGGCTGAAACTTCTTAGAGCATCTAAATGAGGAAAAGACGCATTTTAAATGGAAAGCTTTCATTTTTTACAGCGTGGAAATGAGCTCATGTGATGCAATCATGGAAAATTAAACTGAAGCACTTAAACGCAGCAGCAGGAAGATTTGCTTTGACAACACTTTGCATGAGAAAAGAAATCAGACTTTGACAGGCTTTGATTCAAATGCACCATGTGGTTTAAAGAGGAGTGTATGGAGCTAAATCAGGGCCATGATGTTTGTTCAGAAAGAATACAGAATTAAACTGAAAAATAGATTTGAAGCTCGAAAACTATATAAAAAATAATAATAATAATCTGGAACTGAAAAACAACTGAATCTGTAAAGGAGTTTTGAACATGTTTTTTACAGTTTCACATCCTTTTTTACAGTTTCATTTTTTTCCCAGTTTTGAATCTTTTTTTCAGTTTTAAATTGTTTTTCCTTTTGAACAAACTTCATGGCCCCGATTTAGCTCCACAGAGTGTCAAAAGCAAACGAGGTGGATTAGCAGCACAGCTCATCCAGGAAATGTTGCTGTGGAATATCCTCTCTCCTGCCTGGATTTTCAGCTGTTAGCGACATGCTAACAGTCTTCAGTCAGAGGTTTCTTCAGATTTGTTGCAGTGACTGCTACAGGAGATCCTTCCTTCTTCATGTTTTCGCCAGTTAAATCTGTTTGGAAAAGTCAGTCAAGTTCAAGTTCATTTTTTGGAAAACTTCTGACTTTTCCAAACAGATTTAATTTCTGCAGCTCTTTTCTGATCTTAAGTTTGAAACCAGCAGCCGCAGACGTTCTGCAGACATTTTGGGATTTTTTAGACTTTTTCCTTCCACTGGTGAAACGTTTCTGCTTTGTGGCTTCAGTTTTTTGTTTATTTTACTATAGTTTCCTGAACCGTTCTTGTCCCGTAGTTTCCTCTGACCTTGGTATGACATTCAGGCCCACATCCTGACTGACCCTGACCCGTTCAGGTTAGCTTCTGTTTCTCCTGGAAACCAGCAGATCATCACGTTTTGATCCAAATGTTTTTCCACGGCGGTTTTATTCCACAGAGAGAGAAAGCAACCCCACTCAGCAATCAGACGGAGGATCCTTCAGAGGGAAAAGCTTCTCTCCGGTCATCAGTCTGGAGCTGACGCAGTCAGACATGTTGGATACGGAGCACCGTTTGGAAAGTTACAGTCAAAACTAACAACAATAATTTGGTTTATTTATCCAGCCAAAACAGAAACAACGGGTTCATTTTTCAAACCCATATTTCCACACTGTCATTCATTCATTTATAAATGTAACCGTTTCAAACTAAATATTCAGCATAGTATTTAGCTGACTAAACTAAATAGCAAGCTAAATATTTAGCTTTAAGCTGCATTTTTAGTTAGCTCTTAAGTTAAATATGTAGTTAACAAGTTAAATATTTTGTTAGTAAGCTAAATACTTCCCTTTAAGCTTAATATTTAGCTACTTTGAGATAGCTAAATGTTTAGTTAGCAAGCAAAATATTTAGCCTAAAGTCAAAAATTGTCTTTATTATCTATGTAATAAATATTACATAATATTTGTTACCTAAATATTAGATCATTTTTAGCCCAAAGCTCAATATGGGTCAAATTTGGATTTTAGGGAATATTCAAATTGATTTGCCAATATCAGGACGTGGACCATCAATGTAAAAGTTTTATTTTCTTTCATTTAATTTGTAGCTTAATGTCTACTAACAATATATTTAGTTTGAAACTGTGACATTTATAAATGAATGAATAACATGGTGACAACAGGAATTTGAAAAATTAATCCCCATTTTTATCTCCTAAAGATGCTAAATAAATCAAATTATGAAGTCTTGACTGTCTAACATTACAAACCAATAATTCTTTAATCGGCACAAAACCTGAAACGTTTGAGTCTCTGTCCAGGCTGTGAATAATTCAGAGACATTTTGACGTTTTTCATGTATTTTAATCTTATTTCTGTCTGTGTGAACTCTGTTACAGAGGATCAAGTGTTTTCTGGTCCACATATTGTGAAAAGTTTCAGCACGTTACAAAGTGGAGTCTCAGTGAAACGCTGCAGATCAGAGAAACACCTAAAGTTTATTTAAAGAAGTCTCCGGCATTTCGCTGACTCAGCGGTTTCTGTTTCCACAGATATGAAAACTGTGTCAGACAACAGAAGTCTGATAATCAGGTCCAGGTTTTCAGAACTGGCCTCAGAAGCTCTGGGAACCAGATCTCAGCCTGTCAAACTGGGATTATGTTACAGAAACTGGGCGGTCTGGGAAGTCTGTCAAACCAGCAGCTGTGGGTTCAGATCCAGATGTTCGGCTGGTTTCATTTCCAGAACGGCTCTCCCGGATCAGTTAGAAGGATTTTCCACAATCTGCCAGCTGCAGATGTAACGTTAAAGTGCAGCAGAAGCAGTGCCATCATCATCTTTATGTTTTCATCTCAGTGTCTCTGTGATGTTTCTGCCTCTCCTCCTCCAGTCATCGACGTCTTGAGCCTCCAGGACTCCAAGCAGAACGTGGCGGCGGTGGAGAAGCTGTCGGGCGGTCTGAGCGCGCTCAGTGATGTCTACGTGGTGTCGACGATCCGACTGCCCGTCAAGATGGGCGGGGTTTTGTTTGGGCTCTACAGCAAGCAGGACAACAGGAAGTACCTGGAGGTCGCCATCATGGGGAAGATCCACAAAGGTTGGTGGAAGTTCAGCGACTCGGTATGAGGAGAGCCGCTTGTTACGCAACGAGACTTTGAGGCAAATAAAAACTATTTCATGGGCCGTTATAAACGAGATTGGCTTATAATCTACTGCTAATGATGCTAGCAAGAGCTAATGTCATTAGTAAGAGCTAATGCTATTAGCAAGAGCTAATGTCATTAGCTAGAGCTAACACCATGAATAGGAAGCAAAAGGTAACTATTGGCAGGGGCTAACACCATGAGCTAGCACTATTAGCAGGAGCTAATGTAAATTTGAAAACAAATTGAAAGGTAATGAGTGAATGTTTAAAGTGACATTAAAGCATCTTTAAGTTTTTGTAACAAACCGTTTGAGAAAGTAGAGAGTTTGTTTAGATCTCGATGTTAGCCGTAAACACCTTGAGTCCTGGCGGGTTAGAGTTTTTCAACCGACTCTCTCCTCTTCATCCATTTGATCCTCCTCATCTTGTCTTTTCTAAAAGTTCCTGTTCTGGCTGGAAGGTGCTAGCGCTGTAGCAGCTAGCGTGCTACCCAGGGTGCATTGCAGTGTAAATGTAACCCAGGCTTTCTGTCCCTAAACCTGCAGCTGGTGGAAGACACCCTATGGGCTCTGCGTTGTGTTTGTGTGAAGGCGGGATGTGATCCGTGCAGAAAGGGAATCAGACTCAGGGCTCTTCGGACACTTTGGCGCGTTTATTTCGTCCACCTTACAGGCAGTAAACACACTGTCAGCATTCAATCGTTTTCTTTTTTACAAAATAATCAAGCATCACCAGTACAAACATGTAATTTGAACTTAAATGGCAAACTGAACAAACAGAAATAGTTCGGTTTATTAATGTACTGTATATTTTGCATCGGGCTAGCAGAGCTGCTGCTTACCTTACAGGCAGTAAACACACTGTAAGGAATACAGCGGTTCGCGCACAAAAATCCCCTGCACTACGGTGTCCCCGGCAGGACAAACATGTCAGAATTGCGGTAGTGCCAGCAATTACAGAAAACAACAGCGCCCTCCTTTGGAACACTTATGCACTGCCTTACATCCACCCCTTCTTTATTTGATGGCGTCTCTGCCATAAAACTAAACAGAACATTAAAAAATTAACCGAAAGAACCCTTAACAGTCTTAACATCAACAATAAAATGTATTGCTCAGATTTATCTTGTACTATATGTATGTTTGTGTGTCGTTGAGTGTTTTATGTGTGTCTGTGAGCTCTCTTTGCCGTTTCCCTCTGCCACAGCTTCCATCCTCTTTCTATCTTCTGCTGCTCCTCTTCTGTTTTTGTGACCTGTGCTTCATAC
>CAEFZY010022650.1:0-16234 GCA_903066815.1 Brachyrhaphis roseni | reverse complement strand
ATGTATCCAAACATTGCAGGACAGAGGCTCTTGAGCATTAGATTTAGAGACCCCTTCTCTTTTCAATAATACGACTACATTATTGACCAGTTGGCTGGTCACTCATTTCTAAACCATCCCTGATTAGAAATGAGGCAAAGCATGACCTTATCAGTTTGTCCAAGCGTGCAAACACCAAACCTTTACTGTATATGTTTTATAGGAGACTGTGACTAAGCAAAACATAAGTTTGGAGACAATTTTTGGTGTTTGGACACTAAAACCTGAGGCAGAAGATCAAATGGCCTGAGTCTTGGTTTAGAAGAGCATATTTAATTTGGTGAATTTAAGAGATGTTGATTTTTGATGCTCAATATTGTATGAAATTCTACATGAATAAAATAATTGATGACATTTGCCAGCAAAAAAGACAAAATGTTTCTCATTGTCAATATGCTATATCTTGTCACTTTAATTTCTAGTGTAAATAGTGTAGGACAAATGTTTTAATAACTTTTGCATTTGAAAAGCTTTAGAAGTTTGTGTTATTATGAATGGACTGTTATGAGGGAGTATTTAAAGGTACATAAACACATGAAAAGTGTTTATTCAGTAACTGCTTTCTAATGCAAAAAAATTGTTTTCAGCATTAAAAAGCAGGAATACTTTAGGATAATTTATCTATGAATCTTTTATACAGTTTCCTGAATCATGCTAACATTATGCTGTGTACTGCTTAACTTCATGTAATGTTTGACTTTGCTGCAGAGTAACCTTTGCCTTACAAACATAAAGTACAAAGTTTCCTTTAACCCAAACTAATTATTCCACTAAATATTAGCTTTTCAAGAATGGAGTTAAAGTTTGTGCTGCACCTTCAATTCTGAACAAGTAAAACTGAAGTTCACAAGCGTTAAATTAAATTCAGGCAAGATATGGAAATTAATCTCATATGAACTGTAAAAACAATAAATAGGAATGAAAGAAAAATTATTTATCATAGCTTTTCTTACCCTTTCAAAGTCTTTTAATGGATTCTTCATGTTAAGGTTCCAAAGGTTCCCCAGTATAGGCAGACTGGGGGGTCCGGGTGGGAAGTTCTTGGGTCTCCGAGGTTTGAGTTGAAAAAGAAGGAAGACAACACAGAGCACCAGCAGAAATACTGAAATCATGTTGGCTTGTATTGGATCAAACCGAAGAGATGACCTGAAAGTCTGTGTCTCAGTGCTGACTGCTCTGGTTGTGCCCTTTGACTCTTTGTATTTAAAGTGAGAGGCAACATCAGGCATAAATAAATGAAAAAGGACAGGAAATGAAGTAATAACAGACGGGTGGGCATTCAACTCTATTTATGGTCTTTAGTTTAAATTCCTTTTTGTAACCAGTTAGGTTTATTTTATAACTATATAATTATTAGGAAAAGGACCAAACTTAAATCTTGAAAACTGCTTGGAGACATAGGTTGCAGAAATTGGTTTATCCTATTTAGTGGAATAAATTAGTGGAATAACATGATTTAATAGACCTGAAATAAAAGTAGCCAAACTACAGTCAGACTACAGTTCAAAAACAGTGTAGAAAATAATAAGATTAATAATTATTATTATTAAAAACTTCTGTTCACTGATCGGCCTGATAGACTTTCTGCTGGAGAAATCCAGCTCAATGGGAGAAAGCCCAGATGGAGCAGAAAAGGAAGATGAGAATGGAATGGATTTACGTAGGAAGGCAATGGCCAGATTAATGGTGCTCACTAGTGGGACCTATGTGGGCAGATTGTTGATTCTTTATCCACAGATATAGATATTTATGGGGTGTTTCTTCACAAAAATCATTGCTCTTCTGTAGTTGTTGACAATTTTCTCAAGCAAAAACTACACTGGTACACATGTTTGTAAAGTTGCCATCTTTTATCCTTTTTCCATGCAGGAACAAAAATCACCTGAATTTGTAAAGGACGGAAATTATTGGACCATATCTAGAGATAATGAGCCATGATTTTTCTGTCACATATTTATTAACCATGTGTGTTTATCTTTGTCTTGTCTTGTCTCAAAGTCACCAACAAAAAAGACTGTATGATTTCACTTTATCATCTTAATTACAAAGTGAAATTTTTTATTAAAATTTTTAAATTTAATTGAAAAAAAAATTATCTTGCCCTTGTTTGGAATTGTTTTTGTAATTTAGCTTTAAAAAAAAACCAAACCATTTGATTTTTTTGTTTTTTCTAGTTTATTGTGAAACAGAAAAACCAAAAAACTAACCATATGCAGATTCCAGGGAGTCTTTTAATCCGTTTCTGGTGGCCCACACAAACAGCCTCAGTGATTTGACCTCAGCCTGACCTTCATGGTGTATGGTTTAGGAGTCAGTGTGACTCCAAAGACTGGAGTGAAGTCTGGTTTTCCCGCCTCCTCTGGCCAGATGAAGTTAAACTTCCTCAGCAGGGTAACCGTGATGAGGAAGAGCTCCATACGAGCCAAACCTTCGCCGAGACACGTCCGAGGACCTGAGGCACAAAAACAACCGTCTTCACTTTTTCACGCATAACTCAATTTATGTTTGCTTCATATTTCCACTTGTGACATCACTTTCTGTGTTTTACCTGCAGAGAAAGGCATGAAGGCCTCTGCTTTGACAAACTCTCCCTGTTCATTCAGGAAGTTTTCAGGGTTGAACTCATGAGGAAATTTCCACTGTCCCTCTTCTCTCAGGACTGACTTCAGATTCTGGATGATCATTGTACCCTGATGTCCAGCAAAAATAAGATCTCACATGTTCACCAAGAGGTGCCAAAGCTCATTGATGACTTTCCACTTACCTTGGGAATAGAATATCCCATAAAATCTGTATCTTTAGTTGTGCAGTGAAAAGCGCTGAGGGGAACAGTGTTGGAAATCCTTTGAATTTCATGGATCACAGCCTAGACAGAAACATAATGTTTCAACAAACAGAAAAAACGACCTGTTAGTTTACAGTAACAAACAGTAAATGATGACATCACAGTGTACCTGCATATAAGGCATGCTGAGTCTGTCCTCGAAAGTGACCCGATCCGTCCCGTCTAGAACCTGGTCTATCTCCCGCTGACATTGCTCTAAATTATAAGACAATAGCTGTGCTGTGTGTTCTGCAAGGTTCAAAGTTTTAGTACTAATAAATTACAAACATGTAGAAAGTAGGATAAATAACAAAAGATTAATAAAAATGTGTAAAAAAAAAACAAAAACCTTGTAGTTCTGGATTGATGCAGATGTCTATTGTAATCCACATGTATTTATGGACATTTCAAGCTGTCTGAACACATCAACTGCCAGGTTAACTTTAGCATAAGATGCTAACTCAGTTGTGCAGAATCTATATAGAGCCCTTGGTGTTATAATTTTTCAGTATCTGTGCAACTATGATCCAGCTGTGAACAGTTGTTGTTTCTGTAAAACCTTAGGTCAGAGGTCTTCAACATGAGGGGCGTTACCCTGTGAAGGTCATGGAGGTACTACATGACGAGCCATAAGGTTTCTGAGTACCGTAATTAGAATTTTTTGGATATTTCTTAATTCAGTTATATCTTTACATTAAAAAACATGTAAAAAAAAATGGATGAAATGAGGCATTTAAAATGGATGAAATGAGGCATTTAAAATAACATTTCATTTAGAAATGAACTGACAGCCCATCACAGCCCGTTCATATATATATATATATATATATATATATATATATATATATATACACATAAGCTCATTGCTCATGTATTTACACTTTAGCTTTATTACACCCGTTTATGTTCCTCCAAAAATGATGCTGTAATCCACGACTGAACTGTCGCAGAAAATGGCAAAAACAATTAGAGATGTTTGACAAATGAAGGCGTACCTTGGATGTGTGGATAGTTCATGAGGTAAAGAAACCCAGTCAGCAGGGTGTTGGAGGTGGTGTCAGTCCCAGCAACGTAAAGATCAAAAGTGATTCTTCTCAGCTGCTCCTCAGAAAACGTAGAATCATCATTTTTCTGAAGAGTAGAAATTGATTAATTTGAACACAAAAAAGTCAAAGCTCTATTGGCTTTTACTAAAATATGCAGAAAATCTGAGGATAAGAAATATTTATTTAGAGAACAAAGTTTCTAACTTAACCACATTTGCATATTTTTTACACAACATAATTTAGTTTGTGGGATTTACACACATTTTCCAATTCATCCAAATAGCAGTCAACAAAATCCCGTGGCTCTCCGGAGACTCTGGTTTTCTTGTGTTCGTTCACCAAACACCTAGCATGACTCAGAAAAATCTAAAATACAAAAGAATTTCAGTCACATTTAATTACTATTTCATTGTATTTGATAGCTGATGTGTATGTTGTTGGATCTATTGTGTTTCTGTCTTTACCTCCATGTCTTCAAAGGCTTTATTGAAGGGCAGCGGCAGGAGGCGAATTAAAGGGACAGAGTCGTACAGCTGTGAAGACAGGCGGTTATTACAATGAGTTAAATCGATTCATGGACCACAGAAATCTTTCTTTTCATATGCAGTATGTACAAGTTCATCATGACATTAGCATCATAGCACTTATAAATAATTAATAAGTAAGCTTTTTAAAACAAATGTATTCTTCTGTATCGCCATGTTATGTAAAATGTAACATTGTAATGGAATCAACTTTAAAATGTAAAATGATGCTTCTGGAAGTTTAAAAAGAAGATTCTGATTGCACATTTTTTTTCTTTTTTTTAAATTATTTAAATCAATATACCAAAACTGCATTAATTTCAGTTTGACAATTTTGTAGATTACCACAAGGGTGCACCAAAAAGCAACATTTGCCCCATTTTTGAAACCAAAGGTTCTTTTTATCTGTCAGATTAGTGGCATAACTGACAAAGCAGACATTATTTACAACACCTGTACTTTGATCTTTTATACTTTCATTAACTGTTTGTTTTATTTAATCACATTTGTCAGATAGTTTTGCCTGAAAATCATCCAGGAACTCACCATGGCCCAAGGTCCATTGGCTATTTTAGTCATCTCAGCAAAGCAGCGAACAATCAGCTTGATTGTCTCATCATCGTACTCATAGCGTGTCCCAAAGAGAACCTGACAGATGATGTTGGAGGCGGCGTTATGAAACATGACCTGAGGACTCAGAGTTTGGCCTGTAAAAGCATAACATTTAATAAAACTGATGGAAAAAAAACACGACTCAAGCATAATTACTTAATGATTACTTACTGCAGCATTAGTGTGTGGGTGAATGACTGATTTTAGTGTAAAACGATATAAACGCACTGCGTGTTACATCCAAAACTTTAGTGCATGTGCTCTGTGCTGGAGAGCAAAAAGACGATTCTTTTACTTGCAGGTCACTTACATTTTTCTTTTTAGCTATATACTAATTATACTCTTTTTAATCAGTTAACAATGTTAGCTGTCAAATGTAACGTTTAGTTTACTATTTTAATTATTTATGTACTTTCCCTATTTCTGTCATTATTATACATTTTAGAAAAGTGCAGTATTTGGATTACTACTCCAACTTACAACAGGCTTACCAAAAAAGATGCATTTCCAATGGAGTCCTATTGAACATCATAGAAGGAATAATGTGGCAAAAAACTAAAACCAAAAGGAAAATATTTCCAAAACAAAAGTCATTCTTGTGTGGGCCAAATTGTAATACAAAATATTATATAAATATTCTTCTCCAAAGTAACTTGTCAATCTGAAATCTGAAATTCCACCAATAATTAAAAGCATCAGGTCGGATAAAAACAGGAGGAATTTGTTGAAATATGTGGGAGCTTAACCTACCGTTGTTCTTTTCCAGTGTTTTAACTGTGTGTTGAATTTCTTCAAGGATTCTGTCCTCCATCGACTTTTTCCCCAGACCGAAGTTCCTGAGGGTCATCAGAGTAAAGCGGCGATGCTGCCTCCACATCGGGCCATAATCAACCATAACCACACCTGCAATAAAGAGTCCAACTAATCATTTTCAAAGATAATGGCAATCTATAGTGAAAATATTTACATTAAAAAGCAATGATTACATTTAGAGAAATTAAAAAAAACTGAAATCATGCTGCAGTGTTACAATGACTGCAGTCCATGTTAGAGATAAAAGAACCTCATGTTAATGAATGAAATCACAAATTCTACCTTTTCTCTGGGTGACATCATTTATAAAAAGGTCTTGGGGTCTTCCGGCGAAATCTGTAGCTTTGACAACAATCGCCTCCTTCATGGCCTCAAACCCATTGATGACAACAGCTGGTTTTGAACCAATGAACAGACTGTAGACATTTCCATACGACTCCCTCAGCTGGAAGGAAACAGTACAACAGTCATTTGTTGCTTGAATATTTTCACGTTTTTTCCACACGATAAACCAAAATGATCTTCCAAACCAACAAAAAGGGGGTTTTTTTGTACTTTACTGGGATATTCAACCCACTCATTATTAGCTTATCAAGACTGAGTTAAAGTTTTTAATCTCTGTAATACTCTGTGTTTAGTCTGGGTTCACTAGGTGTGGTTAGTGGATTTACTCCAAATTTTTTCTTACCTTCTCAAAGTCCTTTAAGGGGTTCTCTAAGTTCAGATGCAGCAGGTTCCCCAGTAGAAGCAGACTGGGGGGTCCTGGTGGGAAGTTCTTGGGTCTCTGAGGTTTGAGTTGAAGAATGAAGAAAACACAGAGCCCCAACAGAAATAGTGAAACAAACATGGTGGTTCAGATTGGATTAAACTGAACTGCAAAGCTGCTCTAGTTCTTATGAAAGAGCAACTCAGCTCTCAGTGCTTTGCTTGTGTACTTTGATTCTTTGTATTTAGAGCGAAGGAGGACATCAAATATGAATGGAGAACTGTTTACGGCGACAGGAAGTGAGGTATATGGGCGTTGTTTTCCTTGGGCTAACATGGTGCATCTGGGCAAAAAAGTCACATAAAAGAATCATTTTGAAAAAACCTTTTAGTATTAGTTATTTTTGATCTCAGTAAGTTAAACTGACATACTGAAAAAAAATCCTTTACTTTAGAAAAACATTTAGCTGCAGCTCAAAGACAAAAATTTGCAGTTCTCTCAATAATTGCAATGCCTTGTGTGTGTTCATTTATTTTAAGTTTTATTGTTTTTTTACAGTTTTTGAGCACAAGTGCCACATGACTCAGTGCCAAAGAAAACCTGTAGTGTTTTTTTGTTTTAAGAGTTTTAAACTGCTGCTTTTCTACATAGCAGCTTGCTGTGCTACAGTGCTAACACTAAGCTGTTCATAAAAGGGAACTGGATTTTCATGGACAAATTCACAGCTATTTGCTGAATCCATACAAACTACAAATAACATTTTGTATTTTTCATCTCTTAAAACAAAACCGAATGCAAAATGCTGCCATCTGCTGGGGCTGATGGGAAAGTTTGTCTCTTTTGTCTCTGTGTATTTAGTGGAATCTGCTTTGTGAATCTGGTGCAGAAATGAAGCAAATAGCAGATAAAACAGTTCAAACAAATCCAAATAAATTTCCTCCAATAATGTCTGCAGACCAATTTTCATAATAACACTATATGTTCAAGGTGCCTCTCTGTTAATGGATGTTTTCAATAAAATACCAGCTTAAATTTAATTTTTCCACGTTGTTTCTCCTAATGTGTTCTGCAAGTTTTCATAGAATAAAACATGTAACATGTAAACTCATAAAGAAACAATTGAATGGAAGAATGAAAACTCTTTGGTCTTGAAAAGATTTTTTAAAGTAAGTTTTTATTCATTAGCAGCAGTACCAAAATATTATTTAGATTATTTACAATTTTTTATTCATTCTTTTATTCCTCATCTGTAACTGCTGAGGAATTGACCATAAAGTTGTGCAAATTGGAATTACAAAGATAAAATTGCTTAATGGAAGCTCAACAATTTTGAAAAAAGCAAATTTTTTGTTAAAAGGTTTTTGCATTAGCATGAGGTGATTTTACAGCTGTATAGAAATGTGTGTATTTTGTAAGACTGAAATGGAAACACTTTTTTTGCATCACACGAGTCGTGATCAATAACCAGACGTTGCTACTGGTGGAAAAGATGAAGAAGACGACTGGAGGTAGTGGAAGGATGATGGCGTGGCATTCTCTTGAACAAACTTTTTCATCCATGATTTTAATGGCAACATCACAGTTGGGATTTTTTTCCCCCAACATTAGCAGAAAATTTACAACGTTTTATGAACATTTGTAATGGAAACACAGTTAGTTTCTGCTCCTCACTGTTTGGACCTCAGTTGAACCTTCATGTGATAAGGTTTTGGCGTTAGAGTGACTCCATAGACTGGAGTGAAGTCTGGTTCTCCTGCATCCTCCGGCCAGATGAACTTAAACTTCCTTAGCAGAGACACCGTGATGAGGAAGAGCTCCATGCGGGCCAGACCCTCTCCCATACACATCCGAGGACCTGGAAGAGAGAGACCAGAAGATCCAACCCACACTTCAAGGTGGTTATGTCAACCATGACACATCTCAGTTTACCTGCAGAGAAAGGCATGAAGGCCTCTGGTTTGACAAACTCTCCCTTTTCATTCAGGAAGTTTTCAGGGTTGAACTCATGAGGGAATTTCCACTGTCCCTCTTCTCTCAACACTGAGGTCAGGTTCTGGATGATCATTGTACCCTGAAGAGAAGCATAAATATCAAATGCCAGAATCAAATGGTCTTTGTTTTAGTGTCCCTCTTGCAAAAAAAAAACTTGAAGAAACTTTCCTCACCTACCTTGGGAATGGAGTATCCCATGAGCTCTGTGTCCTTAGTGGTGCAGTGGAAGACACTGAGAGGAACCGTGTTGGCAATCCTCTGAATCTCATGGATCACAGCCTGGATGAAGGAATAGTTTTGACACTTTTTCTGACTTGAAGCAATAAAACGTGTTTGTAAGTGTAATTGTTTGGTCATTATTGCATTTAATTAATTTGAATTCCAAAGGGTGAATGAAGCAGCAAGATCAAATAGGAAGTGGCTGCAAGAGAAAAAAAAACAATTTCACAGAGTTACTAAGTTATATTTTGATGCTATAGTACCTGGACATAAGGCATGCTGTGTCTGTCCTCAAAACAGACCCGGTCCTTTCCCTCCAGAACCTGGTCTATCTCTTGCTGACATCGTTCTGAGGGAGGAATAAAAATACAGCAGCATCAGTCACACCCCACATGATCCGTTTCTGCACTTTTCTGCTCTGGTCCAGTTATTTAATCTGCAGCACCACTGCTATTTCTGTTACTGTTATCCTCAGGACTATCAATTGAAATTACTCCTCCTGGGACACTTGAACCCCTCAACTGTCACCCTCAAAATGCTGGATCCGCACTGCAAAACCACAAAATCTTACCAAGTTTGGGCAAGTTTCTAGAGCAAGTATGTTAGTACACCTGTAATAAGACAAAACAAACTAAAAAGTAACTTTTCAGCAAGAGCTTATTTTAAGCCAATAACACATTTTTCTGGAGAATAAACTGTCCCAGAAGTTACAGCAATAAACGATAATATTGTTTTGAGACCATTTTCACGCAATATGATGACAATGGCATAATTATGCAAGAGCACAATCTAGAAGATCAATAAACTTTAAATTCTAATGAACATTTAACACTGGAACTGGAAGACATTTTAAAAATCCAAAATACATAAACAAAACAACAGAAACAACAAATAAAATGAATTATTAAGTGTGTGTAAACAAAACTGTCTTTCAAAGAAAAGGCTAGTTGAGATCAAATCACCAGACTGGAAACTTTTGTCCTCCAGTTTTTGATAGAAAGAGAGAAAAGAGAAAAATGATAAATAATCAAATTGGAAATTATTTTGCTCCTCCTAATTTATCATGCGATTAATTGAAAGATTGCTTATTGCGACAGGCCTAGTAAATAATTTCTTAATACTGATGAAAAATATTCATCAATATTTGATAAATAACATGGGTAAAGCATCTTGTAGATGAAATAATCTGCCAGTGGAACTAACTATGTTTTTCATCATAAAGGAAATATTTGTTTAAAATAAGCTCCTACGTCTTACTGAAAGGTTACTTGTGAATTAGTTTAGCTTTATTTCAAGTGTACTAAGATATTTTCACAACAAACTAGACAAAAATACTTGATAAGATTTTGTGTCTTTCCAGTGACTGAACTTAATTAGAAATAAAGACATTGATGGAACGTGAATTGAAGCATACCTTGGACTTGTGGGTAGTTCATCAGGTAGAGAAATCCTGTCAGCAGGGTGTTGGACGTCGTGTCAGTCCCAGCGAAGTGAAGATCCAGGCTGTAAATCATGAGCTGAGCTTCTGAAAAGGAGGAACCGTCGTCGCCTCTCTGAAAAGAGGACAGCTTATGATTATTATAAACAAAGGCAAAAATGCACCTAGAACTTTCTGTTGCACATGCTGCTGGAGGTGATGAACTTAGTGAGTTTCTTATGTAGGTCTCACATGTTGGATGACTTACAAACCTTTTCCAGTTCATCCAGGTAACAGTCAACAAAGTGCCGAGGATCCCCAGGAACTCTGGTCTTCTTGTATTCAGTGACCAAGCAGTTAATATGGTTCTGGCAAATCTAAAGAAAATATTTTTTTGTTATGGAAACGGTATACATCATAAAGCTGTTGCTAAAGGTTTTCTCAGTCAGACAAATTTAATGTTTTACAAACTTTATATATTCACTTTCTGAGTTGATAGTGATTAGAAACAAATTCGTTACAGTTCCTAAATTAATTTTTTTTTAAATTCCCAACATGGATGGAAAAACTGAAGCAAAAATAGCTGGAAATGCAGAAATACTTGGTTATTTACTTGGTAGAAAAATATTGTTTTTACCTCTGCGTTCTTAAAGGCCTTTCTGAATGGCAGCGGGAGATTACGACAAATGGGGATAGAATCATATATCTATAAAGAAAAAGAAATTACATTATCTGAAGAGAAATAAGGAATATTTATTTCCAATAGCTAAATATTTCACAGTTTCATTTACACACATCATAAGGTGGTAGATATGTAGATAGAAAAGAAAAAAATTAATAGATAAAATAGAAAAAAATATAATAGTAATAGTTTTGCAATCGGAAAGTTGTGGGTTTTAATTCTAACTTCTTGTCCCATGTTTATGTGTATATTAGCACATTGCATCACAAATATGTCACTACGTTACATGCAACACTTTGATAACATTATGAATTAAATTTTCTACTTTATGGGGAGAGGTGCACGGCCCCTTCTTTAACTCACCATGGCCCAGGGTCCATTGGCTATCTTGGCATTTTCAGTGAAGCACTGAACAATCGTTTTGATCATGTCATCGTCGTACTCATAGCGCTTTCCGAACAGAACCTGGCAGATGATGTTGGAAGCGGCGTTATGAAACATGACCCGAGGACTCAGAGTTTTACCTGTATGAAAATCAAAACAGACATTTGAAACAGGCTACAGAACAGAGTACAGAGAGTTGCTGCATGGAGTAACCAATGACGTACCGATACTGCCTTCCAGTGTTTTAACTGTGTGTTGAATCTCATCATGAATTCTGTCCTCCATTGATTTCTTTCCCAGACCAAAATTCCTCAAAGTCATCAGAGCGAAGCGGCGATGCTCCCGCCAGCTTGGGCCATAATCTGCCAGAATCACTCCAACACCACCTGCAGCAACACAGAAACACAAAAACACATTCACATTTATTTTTTTAGCCTCCATACTAAACCTTTCTATGACCAGGTTGCATCTGCTTTTATTTTTAGCTCTCTAAGCTCTTTCATATTTTCAGAATACACAGATCCCACGAGCCTGAACCGAAAGTGATCCGCACCATCTTTGTAGGCAAGCGCATGTGCAATGCATAGCGGACCGATGGCTTCGAGACCAACAAAAAGAAAATATGTGGACACTCTTGACCAATGTGCGAGAGAAAAATACATGAACAAAATGGATGCTGTCGGGATCGACCAGAGACAGAAAAGGAAAATATTTCATAAAAGCTGCCTTCCATCTCCTACTAATTAAACTGCCAAGTGAACAAAACACAACACAACACAACGTAACATAACAACTGCCTGCCAAGATGGCTGTCAGTTACAAAGTTCACAGAAACATTACCTACCATTGTTCTTGCTCTGTTTTTTGTGCGTTTCCACTTAATTTTTGCAAAGTTTATGAGAACAATTCAAATCACAAGTCTTTATCTAATGTAATGTAATACCTACCATTCCTACAGGAAACATCGTTGACAAACAAGTCTTGGGGCCGTCCAGAAAAATCCGCCCCCTTGATCACCATGGCTTCTTTCATGGCCTTCAGCCCGTTCAGAATCACAGCTGGTCTCGGACCGATGTAAATACTGTAGATGTTTCCATAAGATTTGCTCAGCTGGGAGGGAAAAATAAAAATATCAGTGATTTTAAAACACCTGTCCATCCTTGGTGTTGTTGTGTAATTTAAGATTTGCATACAAGTGTATCATTCAAAGTTTCAAAATGTTAAAAAGTGAATTTATTTCATTGGTTTATTTTCACAACTGTAACTCTTGTAGATTAGTTACTTATGCTAGCTCAATTTTTTTTTTTTTCTGTTCATTTCAGCTTCCAGTCGATAAACAATCTAAATTCTGTTTCTCATAAAATTTTAGTATTTCACTTTTTTTTATTATATACATCATGTTATAGTTATTAAAATTTTCTGCGTAACATTTCATTTCTGAATTGAAAATGAAAAATGAAAACAAATTAGCTTTGATGCATTCGTACAGTAATATTCAATAAATGCAATTAATGTTTCGACCAGTCAGATTTGAAAATAACATCGCTTACATTCAGATCACATTTCTGCATAAAACAATTATTTCAATTGTGATCTAATATTCTGATCTTGAATGTGACGTGAACATTTAAGTATATTTGTGTGATTTGTTTCATGCTATGATATAAACTTTGTCAGGCGTTCACTATCCTGACTGTTTTGCTTCTGACAACATTTCTGAAATATTTAACCCTGGTTGAATATGCAGGAGTTCAAGATTTAAAAGAAAATTCACAAAATGTTAAAATGAAACCTTTGACATTGAAAAATAATTCCTTATCAATATATTCAGATATAGTCATTGTAAAATCTGAATATGCACTATCTGTGTTACATCTGCAGTAACGTAGAACTGTTTTAGAAGGACAAAGGTGAGGTCAATTTACAAATCCATGTTCCAAATACTGTTTTCTTCATCTACATTATTTATCAAACAAGAACTATGCAAACACTGGCTTATTGAGTCCTCTGTGCATAAACTCTGACACTGGTTGGCATTATTCCAAGTGTGCAGACAGTTTTGCTGATATTATCCAATCACTTATAGTTCATAAAAGCAGTATCCTACAGAGAGATCAAGTATTAACACTTGCCAAGTGTATTGATTTAACCATTCAGCTTTACTGGAACTCTTGCAGTCCTAAATCAAACGTTGCTACTGTCATTTAAGACATTTAAACAACAAACTGCTTGCTGCATTGATTTTACCCTGTCAAAGTCCTTCAGTGGGTTCTCCAGGCTCAGGTTCAAAAGGTTCCCCAGGACAGGCAAGATGGGGGGTCCAGGTGGGAAGTTCTTTGGCCTCTGAGATTTGAACAGGATGATGATGAACCAAACAAAAAGCCATAGCAGAAAGATTGATACAAACATGTTTCTATATGAAGAGGAAAAAAGACAGATCTGACAGGCAGCAACAGAATTAAACTGCTGTGGTTAGCCCTGCCCAGTTTGCTTAAGGACTTTGTTTCTCTGTATGAAAGGTGAATGAAGTCATCAGTGTAAAAAAGGTAACAAGGAACAAGTTTAGACAGGGTCTGACAAGAACTATCTGGCTGAGATGTAAAGTCCACTGATAAGCCGTAGATAAAGAGTGCAGGAACCATCTGTTCTACCAGAGGAAAACTTTACTGATCTTCACTGGGACCAGTCTGGCTCACCTAAAATACCTCTAACATAAAGTGTTGTTGGTATTTTCCACTACTTTCCACTTAATAGATTCTGAATACTGAGCATTGTTATTGTGCTTTGCTTCATATAAACTCTGGTATTAAATACAACAATAGTGGCAGGGTTTGGTTTGAGCACAAGTACAAGTGTCACTAAAACCCTCGAAGACAGAGCACATCAACCCGGTTCTGAAGTCCACTGGCTCAGAAAACATACTTTAAAATACTTTTGCTAATAAATCACTGCATTGAATGGCTTAGCACCAAAATACATAAAAAAATCTGTTGTTGTATCAATCTTCAGACCACTCCGACCTTCTGGTTCTGGTCTGCTCTACATTCCCAGAACCAGAACTAAACATGAAGAACCACCATTCAGGTTTTATACTCCTCTAATCTGAGAAAACATCCAGAAAGTTTGTATTTGAAGAGGATTCAAATGAAATACATTGGCTGGTCTGATAAAATATTGCAGCTTCTACATTAAAAAGGTCCTGTCTCTATTTGAGGTAAAAAAAAAATAAATAAATAAAAATAAAGGGGACATATTATGCAAACTTCACATTGTGTACCTTTTTTGTACTTCCTTGTTGGTTTCTACTGCTCCTAAAAACAGTCCAAGTGATTGAAAAAAATCATCCCAAAGTTTTTTGGCAATAAATTCATGTTCTTTGTTATTTGGAAAATGAGCCGTTTCAAAAACCTCCAGTATGCAAAGTCATAAATCCGCAGGCACAGCACCAGTACATCGCAACCCAAGCTGAGCTCCAGCACATTTGGTTAGCTGGTTTTAAAGCTGTACAATGGCTGCTGGAAAACACAGCAGCCAGTGGAAATGTTCAGATTTTCATTGAGAGGGTCAAAAAAAGAAAAGATCAGAAAGGAGTAAATCAGAGGCTCACTTAGGTTGAGTTTTTCTGATGAACTTAGGAAGGCAAGGCTGAGATGTTTTCCATGTGTATAAGATCAAACAGGGAAGACAAAAAATGGAAGACTTCAAAAACATTCAGGCATTTAGTAAAAGAATCTAGAGGAGAACGTGAAGGATAGGCTGAGGTGGAAACCGATAATTATCCAACGGAAGAGAGGAAGATGAAAGTTGGCATATCATCCAAAATAAATAAATAAACGTTTTGTGGACACCTGTTAATGTACTCTGACTCAGATTGACAAGACATTGGTTAGTTTCCCCTTTCAAAATAATCTGATCACAAACAGATAAAGTGAGAAAATCTTTTAATCTTTTTATTTAGTTTCAACAATCAAGGCCAGGATAAAAACTCCTGCATTAGTGCAGGTTTTGGTGCAAAATACAATGAGAGTTAGGTAAACATTAGGTTTTTCCTTTCATTTCTAAAATGTTCCCTGTATACATAAATATTTTTGGAACGGTCTTTGTTCATTAAGGAAACATGTTGTAGTAACTCCTCCATGCCTGTATGTGGCGATGTAGCAGTCACTGAAATACATCATAAAAATGCTCATGCAAAAAAAAGTAAGCTTGTTAAACACTAAGAGTTGCTTAGTGGCAGTTATTTAGTTTTCAGTTGTAAATTGCTCATTAAACACAGAATCTCTCTGCCGTCCTCACACTGAAGATCTCAGCTGGACCTTCATGCGATAAGGTTTTGGCGACTGAGTGACTCCATAAACCGGAGTAAAGTTAGGATTTCCTGCATCTTCTGGCCAGATGAATTTAAAGTTCTTCAGCAGAGTCACAATGAAGAGGAAGAGCTCCATTCGAGCCAGACCCTCTCCCAGACAAACCCGAGGACCTGGAAGACAGAAAAAAAGATTAATTTCTCTGACTTATCAACTCAGATGTACAAAGATGCATTGGGGTCATTACAGAGAGAAAAAAGGTAGGATTAAATCTCAGAAATCTTCTAGGAAAAACAAGAATATTTCTGAGCTCCAAGTCAAAAATTAGTATGAAAGAAACAGAAATTTTTTAGATTAATCTCAGAACATTTCTAGAAAAAAATCTTGGAAATTTCTGAACTCCAAAAGTTGAAAATTTGCAAGAAAAACTAGAAAATCCCGGAAGTTTTCTAAAAAAAAACTTGACTTTTGAAACTCAGAATTTTTTTTCTAGAAAATTTCTGAAATTAATTTCAAAATTTCACAGTTTATTGGCGGACATTTACTCCTTTTATTTTCTGTCTACGACGGCCCTCATTTCAGTTTACCTGCAGAGAAAGGCATGAAGGCCTCAGGTTTGACAAACTCTCCCTGTTCATTCAGGAAGTTTTCAGGGTTGAACTCATGAGG
>CAEFZY010022643.1:0-16721 GCA_903066815.1 Brachyrhaphis roseni | reverse complement strand
TGGCTGGGGAGAGGGAAGTCTGGGCCTCCCTTCTGAAGCTGCTACCCCCGCGACCCGACCCCGGATAAGCGGAAGACAATGGATGGATGGATGGATAGTAAAATAGCGGCAATTTTGCTTATTTTATAACTTCATAACCAGCGACCTTCTCTCCTCTGGTCTGTTTAACAGCTACAGTCTCAGATCAACTCAGCTCTCCAGAACTGTCAGCAGCAGAAATAGAAACATTATACCTGTTGGGGAAAATATAGACTACATTTGCTTTGCATTGTCCCCGCATGATGGCAGTAATATAGTAGGATCCAATTAAATTCTTGATTAATATGGGTTGTTGCTATGTTGTTGTACGGTGTTTTAAGATCTTGTTCAATGTGCCCCTTTTTAACTTTGAGCACCTGCCCCTCCAAAGGTCTCTGCACGGCCCTGTGAAAAGCATTTTAAGGAATTAAATATACTATGAAACACAGTGGAGACTGTCATCATCAAGTGGAGATGACCCAAAGCACACACCTAAATCAACAAAAGAATGACTTCACCGGAAAACTCTGAGGCTTTGGAATGGCCCAGCCAAAGTCCAGACCTGAATCACATTGAACATCTGTGGGGAGATCTGAAGAGGGCTGTGCACAGGCGGTGCCCTCATAATCTGTCAGATTTGGAGTGGTTTTTACAAAGAAGAGTGGACAAATTCTGCCACACCAAAATGTGTCACGCTACCTGAAAAGACTGAGTGCCATAATTAAAGCCAAAGGTGCTGCCACAAAGTATTTGCTTAAGGTTGTGCATATTTATGCAACCAGGTTTTTTAAAGTTTTTTGTTTTATATTTTCCCTCTTTAAATGGTTCAGTTTTCTTTATCAGCTGCATTGTACAGGGTATAGGTCATACTGAAGGAGGAAAAAGTTGTGAAATTATTTGTCTTGCTGTCACTTTGCATCATGAAAACCTGATATTTGAACAGG
Organism: Brachyrhaphis roseni; assembly: GCA_903066815.1. Classification (NCBI taxonomy): domain Eukaryota; kingdom Metazoa; phylum Chordata; class Actinopteri; order Cyprinodontiformes; family Poeciliidae; genus Brachyrhaphis; species Brachyrhaphis roseni. The sequence goes on along the minus strand of CAEFZY010022643.1, from coordinate 15,759 downwards.
GGTGTGTAGACTTTTTATATCCACTTTAGATTGAAAAATCATCACCAAATAGTTTATAATTTATTTGTACTAAGTCTCAATAGCATTTTTTGACCCACCTACAATACATATCATCACATTCCGTTTCCAGTGAAACAGGGCGGCACGATGAACAATCTGACCTTTGATTTTAAGACGTCTTATGAAATGTGGCAGTATACTTAAGTAAAATGGGTATGGAATTGGCAGGAGTTCAACTAAATTACTAACTACTAAGAAAAGGTTGCATATGAAGTGAGAAATGTGTTGTTTTATGGGATCTTAACTGTAGTCACACTGCTGCTGATTAACAGAGATCACTTTTATCTTGTCTTTATTCCTCTTTGCACTGACTATATAAATTTCAAAGTCATCCTGAGTGTCAGTTAAAACACCCATGTGATGTTACGTCATCATCACAAAATGCCTTGACGGTATACCACGCATCATACTTACCATAGGAAAACCTACACTCTCAACAATGCTGCAAGTCCATTACAAACAGGTTTCAAAGCCTTCACAAACTGACATGACTAAAACAAGATTTGGAAACATTAGAACGATTTCAAGGACAGCAGTAGTTTCTAATTTAGATCTAACTCTGTCAGACAAATAAAACTACAACTACTTTAGTTAACAAAAGGACAAGGACTTCTTGTTCGTGTCTTGAGCAATTTTCATGTAAGCCGATGGGATGATGCTTTTAGCATGTCCCCAACAAGGTCCTCTTGGACCTATTTTTCACAACAAATTTCACTCTGTCATAAACAGGCTTTTCACAAAATTTGCGTAGGCTAAGTTGTTTCCTTTTGACACACAACGGATCGTGTTATGCAAACCAGAAATTGTAAAGTCACATCAAGGCCACTTTGGATTTGTGTGATCATCCAATCCGATTTAGACTCTTGGAGTGGATGAATCTCGGCTGCATTAAGGCTTCTTAACTCCTCCAAACGCAGGACCTCTCATTTCAAACCTTCAACAGAACTTCTTTTTCCATTCCATTCTCGTTGTTTCCTTAGAAGAGCTGCCTCTTGACACTCAATCTCATCTTTTTCTCTTTGAAGGTACTGCATTAGTGTAGCAGTTTCTTGTTCTGCAGCTATTAGTTTATCTTCAGCTTCAAGTTTGAGTATCTTGTTCCTGGATAGTGTTCTTGCGCTGCCGTAACCTTTACTACTGCTTGTGTAGCTGCACACTCAGCTGATTCTTGTCTTTTGACTGAGGATGTATTGGAGTGAATGGAATTAGATTTTGAGCAATATGAGATTGGAGGTGAAAGAGTGGAAACCAAGGATACAAATACAGTCAGTGAGGCCAAATCAACCCCTCTTTTGTCCCTTGAATAAACATTCAGGGAGGCAGATTATCAGTTCTACTGTATTTTTCATATACAATGTTTAGTTCATAAACTTCACTCTGAATCTGAATAATGCAAATTTATTCTTTGAGGATGTCATCTAGATCCTGTCTTATTATTGATTTTTTAGACTCAGTGCTCATAACTATTGAGGTAAAGCACTAATTCATCCTTTTTTCCTTGTTATATTATTTTCCCTCTTCTTTTAGATTGTGAACTCTTTTTCTTATCAAAGGCAGCTGAGGCTGTAAAGTTTGCTGTGAATCTTTAGATCGCATATCCTGTCTTATCTCTGCAACTTGCAGAGATCAGCAACCGTATCAGCGACCACACACACACAGTCTTTTTTTCTCTTCACACAACTTTTCTCAAAGAGCAGTGTACTTAAAAATTTTCTTATTTATCCAAGAAAACCTCTCATTTCAGAGACCTATGTTGTGAGTGATCCCTTTAGTATAGAAAACACCCTATAGCAACATTCTTAGTTACAGCAATATGCAATAAAACTCCTTTTTTATGCAATTATGAAACAAACTGTTCTGAAGCAAAATCATAAACGAGTCACAATGTGTCAGTTCAACTTCATGCAATGTGAGTCAGTGATTTTTATCAAGCTGCAAAGTCTCTTAAGTTCTTACTTCTCAGTTCTTGTGATGCACTTTATACCATAACCTTACTGACCGACTTCTTGGATGTTTTGGTAAAAACCAGCAATCCAAAGTGATTGCAATGCTCCAGGAAATACGTAACACCATGGTTCTTTCTTTACTTTAGGGTTTGTTCTTAGATTCTTTAAATTCCTCTGTCAAACTGAATAAATGTATAATAATGTATCATATGTCACTGAAACATAAATTTCTACAGATTGCAAATAAACAAATAAGCAAGATTAAAATCACAAAATATACCTTGTTAACTGTATAAAACTAAGGGAATGAATTCACTTCTTAAAAAGGTCAAAAAAAGAAGTTGCAACTTGAAAACCAGTCTCTTCTTGTACTTAGGCAGAGTTTTAATTAGCTTCTCAAGTGACCACTTGTAGATTAGCATGCTGCAGCAAAATATGTCCCAGGAGGAAAAACATGAATCCTTGTAGTTCCTATTTACCTTGTAGTTTGCATTTACAAAGGTAACTGATTGTAAATATCCTTTTTTTTTTTGTCATAGCAACAGTTATTGATAGGCAACTCAATAAGTGTCTCCTCTGGCTGTGAAAGATCAATAAGTGAAGGTAGTTATGTTTGAGTTTTTGTGTGTAAATTCCAATGGTAGATCTATAGCAGCATTCAAAGGTGCTGCAGTAACTGCGGTATTTAAGCACCTGTTAAACGCTACTGTTTATTTTCAAGCATTTTCCTGAAGGCAAATTTTCACAAGCCAATATTACTTAAGCCATTACTCTCCTGTTTTTGTACATGTAAAATCAGTCCGACTCAGCTTTCACTCAAAAGGAAAAATCATTTTGCAAAAATACAAGTAAGATTATTTTTGTCATGAATCATGGTGGGGGATGGTGAGGAGACAGACTGCTGGAGGCCCAGGTAAGATGAATAATGGTTGTTTTAATGAAAAGCAACGATCCAAAATGTTCCACAATACACTGGCAGCATGGTAGAGTGGAAGCCAGGGCTCTAACCGGTAGCGACAGGTAACACGAGTGAACAGGACGGCAGGCAAAACAGAATCACATCAGACAAGATGCCAACTCAGACAAGGACCCGACAGAGACACAGGTGACACTAAATACACAGAGAGGTAATCAGGGGAACGAGACACACCTGGGAGTAATTAATGGGAGACAGGACAACACAGAGACACAGAAACTCAAAAATAAAACACAGAAACACACGGATCCTGACAATTTTTTTGTTTGTATTTCATAGAAAATTAACTAAAAATGTAAAAACAAGGCAATGTAGACAGAATTTATAAAAATAAATATTTTGAATTCATTTTGCAAGATCAAATAGTCTTATATATTGAAATGTATTTTTTCCAAACATAAAAGGCTGTGAACAGCATCCAAGGAGCCAAAATATTTTGCCATTTTCCGAGGAAGCCCTTTCTGGGAAATAAAAGGAAAGTTAAATAAAGGTTTCATGAATATATAACAGGGCTTTACATATTCTATTATTAGTGTAGCATAATCTAGTCCAGGTTTGAAGAATCGAAGTATTGTAGTTTCTGAGTAGGAGCAGTTCCAGTGTCTCAGAGTTCTTTATTCAACCTTCACAAATTAAGAAAATGTTTTACAAGTCAATTGTTTCACATTCACAACAGAGTTTCCCCTGGCTGGAGCGCAATAGGGCATTCACCAGCAGCCGACCCTCAACCCAACCCAACATCATCCCTGACTTTGCTCTATTTGGTCTATTGTGACAATAAACAGAAAGCAATAGTGAGCACAGCTTCTGCACAGAAATGAAAGCAGACTGGAATGTTAGCATTAAATGTTGTGACCTTACAACATTTAATGCTAATGATATGTAAATGAATCCTTTACCCCAAATGAACCCATTTTATTCAATTCATTATAATTTTCTTATTTTTGGATTATATAAGGGCTTGTATTGTAGTGTTTTATCTCCTGAGTAATGTTTAACAAAGCTGTTCAGGAACTGCATGGCTCATTAGCTGTCATGTTTTATTGTCGTTTAAATTACCAGAACTTGCACAACTTTATATTTGGTCTAAATTTAGTTGGAATTTTTGATCATTTACTCAAAGCTTGAGTAGCCTTTGATCACTGCAAAGTTTCGTTTCATGTGAAGTAAAACTGGTTTTCTTGGGTAGCTTTTCCTGCGTTTAGTATCATACTGAATGTTATCATGCTATCTTTTAACACTAGGACTGCCAGAATTTTAAAGAATGAAATTTAAAAAAATACCAGAAATATATATATAAAATAACACATTCAGGCAGAAGAAACATTTTCAATTAAGTTCAATTCATTGTAAAATGAATTCTTACATGAAATAATGTGTATTTGTTACAACAGAGTAATGTACTTTCAGTGACTGCAAATTGTACAAGAAAAAAACAGAATTTCTTTTATTTTGAGTCTTTACAGATGTTCAATACTAAAATAGTGTTTAATCTTTATTTTTCCCTAAAATATGGATTATTTAGCGTTATGCTGTAACTATAGATATTCAGACAATGTCGCTGAGCATTTTCTATGGTCCAAGAAAAAGAAAAGGCATTGTGATGGCTCAGATTCAGTGGGAAGCTGTGATGAAGATGAAGAAGACAAACTGAATCAGTCAGCGTATGATGGGAGCAGCAATTAATGGTTTTTACTGGTAGCTCTGGCATGGAAAGAGGATTGTAAATTGCTACATAAAAGGATAAGAATAGAGAGGACATATGCTGTTATATTATGCTTCTTCTCAACAGTTGGAGGAAACTATCATTTGAGCACCAGTTTATTACTACAACAAAAAGATTTACTGCACACCAAATGAGTTCTCCACTCCACTCGAAACTTTCCCTGCTCTGTATTTTACCCGGGCTCTCTCGTAAAATACGAGACTGATCTTTTTCTGTGACTAATTGTGTACTGTCTTTCATCCTGTGGAGTTGAGAACTGGATAAGAGCTTATCTGTTAAGCTGTCTTTATCTGCTGAATGAAGCTACTAAAACAGTTTCTACTGTCATAAACTCTTTACATTGCATCAATATAAAAAGTACTCCAGGATCAGTGCCTGTGTCTCTGTATGTTTTAAATTTTTACACATGTGCATGTTCTGTCTTCTCAAACCCCCAGCCAGTCACTGCACTTTGACGCTACCATTGAGCTAGGTTCAGGTTTCGCAAGAGTTTTTCTTCTGTTAAATTTGTTCCTCTTCGTTGTCACTACATCGGTATAAAGTCAATGACGCAACGATTAAATATCTACTTACAATTACTTGACTTTATCACATAGGTTTGTTTTAATAAGAAACTTTTTTACCAATTTTGTTGTAAATATTTCTTGTAAATTGCTGCTCTATAAAAATGTGAACTCAACTGATCTACAATTGATTCTTTACTCAAATTAATTTACTTTGTGGCATTTTTTTATTTTGCAATGCAGAAAATAACATAACGACTTCATTATTTAGAATGTTTAAAAAAATGTACATGACTAATTACACATACTAACTTTTTTCTTTTAACCCCCAAAAGGCAACTGGGATAAAAACATTAAATACAAAAACAAAGGCCCTATTTGGGAAAAAAATAATTATATAATTGTCATTTTCACCTAGAAAATGGTATGCAATTTTCATGTGCCATTTAAGGGCAAAGATTCTTATTAGCCGTCTTAATTGTAGAATTTCAACATTTTACTGACATCTGCTATCATTGAATTGGAAAGAGAAGCTGATAAACACCATCTATTAATCTATCTTTTTTTATTATTAAAAGAAGAGATTTGTTTGTTTTTTTGGAGGGGGACAGGGGAATTTAATATATTCACACTAAGTGCTTCTCACTTAGTGTGAGAAGTGTCTTTGCTTCTCATTGCATCTGTATTCTACTATGCTCAAAGCATTTTTAGTGAAATGCCAATGATACCAGGGTTTATTTTTGGTTCAAGCAAACAGAGTACTGAATGCAGAGTGGCTTGATTCTTGTTGTGCAACACATTATGAACAACTTTAGTGAATCCATAGATGAAGAAATGAAAAAATATTGGACAAGATTTCCTCATCTGAGATTTTGCTCAGTGGGAATAAACATAAATTAAATTAAGTATCTTTGTTCAGTTAGTATACAGATCTGAGAGGCTTGGTGACTTATAATCTAGAAAGTATAAAACATCCTTCATGATTTTTGACAATGAAAGCCACACTCTTGTAAGACAGTTTATAACAGGCGAGAATAGAACTTAAACAATAGAAGCAAAAGCAGTAAAGGAACACGATACAACAATATCTACTATATTACATTGCACATCCCAGATGATATGTTCCTGTCTGGTTCCGAGTTGGTCTCGCTTCTGAGCTGAGCGTAGTGGTTCTGGGTATAAAGGTTTCTGTTAGGGTAAGGGGATATAGGATGAAAACCAGAAAATGAGTGTGACGACTCTCTGTAAGTCAAAAAGTATAGGAGGAGTGGGGCCCATACTTGGCACAAAGAGCCTGTGGGAGGGTGCCCACATACCCTGTGAGTTTGGTGGATGTGGCTCCTTCCGTTGACATAGCTGCCATTGACTCCCATACATTTGAAAAACGTGACGACTCTCCGTAAGTCCCGAACCATAACTCCCATCCTCACCAAACTTGGTGTGAATACCCCCCCCCGGGCCCCCTCACCTACCCACCAGGTTTGGTGGTCGTAGCCCCTCCCCTTCCTATAGCTGCCATAGACCCCCATGTATTTTCCAAGTCTGGCTAGGAAGGTCGGATCGAGCTGGGAGTCGGTTCTGCGTGCTCAGCGCGTCCCCCTGAGTCCGCGGACATGCCATATGTGGTGGTGGAGGGAGTTGCCCAAATCTCAAAAATTGCTACAAGTGTTGCCGACTCGGGTCTGTATGGGAACCTTACCAGAGTGTGTTTCGGAGCATCCTTATTCGCTCTACAGTCGTCCTGTGTGAAGTGAAAGTTTTGTTCATTTAGAAAGTTATGGACATGGGGGACATTTTTGACATTTTGGACCAATGGTTCAGGGTTAGCAGAAGTCACTAATTTTCATTAAGGGGACACTTTTGGTCATCTGGGACATTTTGGACATCGGGGACATTTTTGACCCCTGTAATGGTTAGGGTAAGTGAATTGTAGGTAAGGGGATATTTTTTGACATGTTGGACATGGGGGGACATATTGGACATTTTTTGACCCAGGGTTAAGGTTTGCAAAAGGTACGAATTTTTGGACATGGGTTTCCGTGTCCAAAAATTCATGTTGGACACGGAAACCCATGTCCCCGATGTTGGACATCGGGGACATGTTGGACCCAGGGTTAAGGTTTGCATAAGTATGAATTTTGGACATCGGGGACATTTTGGACATGGGGGACATGTTGGACAGTGGGGACTATTTGGACTCAGGGGATCATATTGTCCAAATTGGACTTTTTGGACATGTTGGACAGTGGGGACTATTTGGACTCAGGGTATCATATTGTCCAAATTGGACTTTTAGGACATGTTGGACATATTGGGGACATCTGTGGGACATGTAGATTCGGGAAATCATAAAATCATGATTTATGCATTTACACATAAAGGGCAAATAAGGTTTAAAGATGTAACAGTATTCTATTGAATTTTTGGACATGTTGGACATATTGGGGACATCTGTGGGACATGTAGATTCGGGAAATCACAAAATCATGATTTATGCATTTACACATAAAGGGCAAATAAGGTTTAAAGATTTAACATTTCATGTAATTGCAATAGTAAGTTCCACTTTTGCAACTATAAGTACGTTCACAGTAATCTTTGTTTCATTTTCCATTCAGCAGCAGAGCTATAGACATCTTACACTATAATTACATTCACTTACCTGTTTCATTTTCATACATATACTTACCATACACACTTACCTCTTTCATTTTCTGTCCAGCACTCCACCAAACAACATCTCTTACTAGCTTACACACACATTTACTTACCATACACATTTTTTGCACTCACCTTTTTCGTTTTACATTCCGTTTACAGAATGGAAGGAACTGATCTTGTAGAGGTCGGCTCACTAAATTCAGAGACATTGAGTCATGCTGTTTCCCAGCATGCTTCAGTCGCTGAATTTCTGTCAGCAGACATTAGAATGAACTTTCATTCTACCTATGTCAGTGAGGTCGATGAGAGTTTGGTCTTTGGGTTTGATATTGATGGGCTGGTGGTGGAGCTACAACAGGCCACATCAATATTAGCACCCTACCACTACTTGCTACTACCCAAGGTTCAGGTTCACATGCTGAAAGACTGTTATGTCTTTCTTAAAAAGCATGTGGACCTAACAGAGTGTACCCCAGTGGGTTTGAGCGCGTTGCGCCACAGCTGTGGGTACACCATTGCGTATGTCGATGGTGGGTACCATTTGTCTTTGATTTTCACACCAAAATCATTGACGAACCCTGACCCATGCCTGACCAAGAAGTTCCATTTTGGAATCCATGCGTGCGAAATGTTTAATAACATTGTGCATGAATTCCAAAAGGGGCTTCAGGCTGCGTCATGGAAGGATAAAAGAAGGCCGACGCTTCAGACGCAGATATCTACTAACACTAGTAGATATCATGTTCTGAAGCAGGACATGTTTTACGTCCTTTCGGTCTTGGACAGGGCCATTAAGAACGTCGGTGAGAGTGACCTTCTTAAGCCCGGGCTGTACCTGACAGTCTTTGGTCAGAAGGATCAGGATGTCTTGGACATTACTGACTTTGTAGATCCATATGGCGTAGCCAGTCTGTCTGTCCACACAGCCTGCAATGTCACGGCGTCTGACCAAGACATCCACCTCCTTTTCTCCAGGTTTGCTCTGGAGGAGTTGGTAGGCTCTCGTGGATCCCTATACTCCATCTTGTGGATCCACGAGGCCAATTACCAGAGTAATCTGGACCACCTGGACATGATCCTCCACCCTAATCTCCTTAGTATTTTGAGTGTTGAGGGAAAGCTCACATTTGTCCAGTTATATGTGGACTCACCACATGTTCATGTACGCCAGCCATACAGGCACCCGGTGAGTGGTGCGTTGGCCACGTGCCGGATGTCGCACCTGCAGTTCCAACGGGCACTGTTGTCAAGGGCGTCATGCTACAGTGATCATATGGAGGATTTGAAGGAGAAGCTCGTCATCCAACTCGGCCTTAGGATAGAGCAAGTCAGGAGATTTGAGAGTGGGGAAATTCCTTCGGAAATTAATCCTCAGGAGTCGTTTTATATCTTTCCACCACAGGCTCTTCATGGAGCACCCATTGGTTCTACCATTCAATGACTGGGCTGTGGAACACGGGCTTATCCTTACCTTGGAAGATGTGTTGGGGCACTTTGTCAAGGAGCTGCGTACCATCTTTGCAGAAAACGAGGATGTTGCAAAGTATGATCCCTGCTGGAAATCCTTCCAGCTCGAACTGGCTTTGGAGGAGATGTTTTACGGTCATCCACTCTCACCGTCGGACTTCCAGCTGAGTGTGAGCCTGGGTACCAGCACGGTAAACCCAAAGAGCCTCAGTCACACCCGAGGCTTCATTGGGTTGGCACCCCACTCAGCTGCAAGTGCTGACGAGGTGCCCCCTCTGTTGCACCACTGGACGCGGAATGACCTCCAGACGACGAGGCTGGACTGCCTTTTCCCACTTTGCCAGGCTCTTGATGCCACTCCAGCTCTTCTTGGGGTCAGTGCTCTCCACCTCCTGCTTAGGGACATCTTTCGCAGGAACTCTGACATCCCGTTTGCTCTCCTCAAAGCTGATCGTCCACCAGGTCGTCTCTCAGGGTCCATTAACCTGGAGGTTTTTTGCGAAGATCTGAGCGTGAAAAACAGTTTTCCAGCACCACTCACGTTTGGACGAGCACGTGAGATGATGGTGGAGAACAAGAGGGATGTTAAGAAGTGTCTGGTGGAGGGATTCCTCAGTGAGGGATTGCGGTTCTTTCCAGCAATCAAGTTCCGCGATATCCGTGGATCAAAAAAGTTGTTCTGGAACACCCACGATTACCTAGTTTTGGAGTCTGAGGGACATAACATCCAACTCTCCAAGGTCGCAACGGCTACCCTGCAGGTCTGCACGGAGATTGAGCGGCGTTCCTTGAGTTACTCGAGGAATTTGGAGAAGTACCGAGACCATGGCATGCTCTGGCTTGACAAGGTACTTCAAAGGATTCCTTCGAGAGTCCAAGGAACGCTGCACGTCAACGTTCGTGAGTTGTATTGGCATGATAATGAATGGAGACTATCTGGACTACAGCAAATTAAGATCTCTGCTGGAAGAACTCAGTCCTACCATCAGTCAAGCCCTTCTCCAAAGCTGGCATATCCAATCACGATTCAACCTGCCGAAAGTCTTAAACTTCCTCGTTTGGAAGTTGAAGGAGGACATCCCGTACAGGGTTCAAGTTCCAGCTACTCCCAGGACTGCGGTCAAACCACCAGAGCAGGTTCGGGAGGAACAGCCGTACGAGGATGTCCAGGAGGTTGAAGATCAGGACGATATCCAAGCAATGGCTAGATCAAAGTCACGCACATTACCTGTCAGACGTGGGCAACCGTGGTCTTCTGCTGAGGAGGACAATGTGAACCTGGACCAAAGAGTCTCTACAAAGGTTGCATACAACATGTATGTGAAGAAATGCCATGACAATGATGTCCCTGTACGGACATTCCATTCATTTAGACGGAGAAGGTCGGGGCTCATGAACCTTCAGGAGTAGGTTATTATTTTTCATCTTAGTTCTTACATTTTGTGGTATTTGTCATGTTCTTTGTTACATTTTTGCTTCTGTGAGCTCAATCTATAGATATAGAAAGTAAGTAGTTGTAAATATGGCAATTAGGGTAAATAGTTATCTTTTGCTGTGTAGTGCTGTAGTTTTAGGGTAAATAGTTATCTTTTGCTGTGTTATACTTAAAATTTTTTTTAAAAAAAACATAACATTTTTTTTTTAAAACTTATACAAAATAACCAAAAACAAAAAAACTTCCCCCACATGGACTCTGCCTTGACGTGGTGTGGGGGCAGAGCCAACCTTCCAGCCAGAAGGTTGGAAATGCACTGGCCCTGTCTTCTACTGCCTTTCGGATTGTGTGCCTCAACTGAAATTGTACTTGTCTTTCTGCTTTGTTTGTCTTCGTTTGCATTTTCTTTGCTTTATACTTTGTTTCACTTCGCGACGTTTCAACTTTACTTTGTCTTCTTCAGGCGTTTCTTTGACTTCGTTGCTCTTCGTTTCTTTCTTGAATTTCGTTAAGCACCCTCTTATACTTTTCCTCTTTCCCTTAAAACAAATCCAATCCACACAACAGACTTAGGCTTAAAAAACTCACTATAATGGGTTTTAAAAAAATTCATGGGGGTTTGGGATGGTTAGGGTAAGGGCTATATACAATGGGAAGGGGATTAAAAATGAGAACACACATCCTACCGGGCAGCAGGCACTGCCGGGATAGGGTGTGGGGACAGAGCCAACCTTCCAGCCGGAAGGTTGGAAATGCACTGGCCCTACTGCCCTTCGGATTGTGTGCCTCAACTGAAAATAAAACCAGCCACACTTAAGTTTTCTGGCACCCCCTTGTGTCTGTCCTACGTCCTACTAATTGGAATTGTACTTGTCTTTCTGCTTTTGTTTGTCTTCGTTTGCATTTTCTTTGCTTTATACTTTGTTTCACTTCGCGACGTTTCGACTTTACTTTGTCTTCTTCAGGCGTTAGGGTAAGGATAGGTGAACTGATTCCTCCTAAAGGAGGGAGGTGCACGGGCCATCCACCGAGGGGGACCTCCCCGCTCCCAGTCCCTATAAGGACGGCGATAGTCCGGACGTTTACGTCGTCGTCCCACCGTTGTCCAGTCGTCATCCATGTTTTTGTTTTTTCTTTTGTTATGTGTGTAAATTTGTGTTATGTGATGTTTGTGCTTATGTGAATAAAAAACTAAGGGAGGGTTTCCGTTGGAAACAATATGAAAAAAGAAAAAAAGTTTTTTTCAAAAAATATATATTTCCCAAATGGGGAAACTGTGATTAAAAAATGAAAAGTAACAACTATAAAGACAGTTTTTTTCTGCTTTTTAAAAATTTTTTTGTATTTTTTTAACAAGAAAAGTTTCAAAATATTTTTTTAAGAAAAAGAAAAATAAGCACCCTTCGCGACGTTTCGACTCAAAACGAGTCTTCTTCAGGCTGGGCGCCAAAAAGAATCCAAAACAAAAAAGCCAAACTCAAAGGGAGGTGCTGCTGCTTTGCTGGCTAGAGCAGAAATGAGCTGGAGGCTGCTCAGCAGTCCTATTTATATCCACCCCCAGGCGAGGCTCTGCCCCCTCTGCTTCAGGTCTCCCTCTCCCCTGGGAGCGAATTCGTTTAAATTTTTTTGTTTTTCATCATTAATTTAATTTTAACTAAATGAACTTTCCTTTTTAACCTGTTTTTTTTGGTTTTTCTATCAGGTGTTATTTAGAAAAACATAATGAACTTTTGTAATCAAATTCTTATTTTAAATATATAGTTTAATGCGTTCTTAATAATGAAATTTTTAGGATTAGGAAAGAATTTGAATGTTGAGGCTTAAAATTAATCAAGTGGTTAGGGTTAGGATTAAGAAATAGGTAAGGATTAATTGGTTAGGGTTAGAATTAAAAGATAGGTAAGGCTTAAATAAGGAAAAATGTATTTTAGTTGGTCAAATGGTTATGTTAGAATAAATTAAATAATAAGGCATAAGGTTAATTGGTTAGGGTTAGGAAAAAGAGAATGGTAAGGCTTAAATTTAAAGGGAGGACATTTTTCTATTTTATGATTTATACCTGGGGTCAAAGGTCTTCAAACTTATTTGATGTTTAGACCATATGGTTCCCTTGTCCCCAACAGAAAGATCCAGCGTCTTTCCATCTTTTTCCTCTCCCTGTCTGTCCAATTTATGTTTCGTTGTAAGCCCGAGATTATCATATTTTGTAAACCATGTTCAATAAAGTGTCGTACCAATGGTGTGTCCAGTTCCTTGTGGTTCTTGATGTTGTACCGATGTTGAGTTATACGTACCGACAATGTATTCTTTGTTTCACCTACATATTTTTTACCACAAACTTTGCAGTCAATAACATAAATACAGTTTTTTGATCTCGGTGAGAATCTTTGACAAATATTAACTATCATTTCATCCCTCATATTTTTAATGAATTTTAAATGTTTAAACTGGGAATCCAATAATTGAGGTTTAGATCTTTTCAAGGAAGGCAATTTGGCTCTGACTAGCAAATCTGACAAATTTTTGTTTCTTTTATATGCTGAAATAACTTTAGATAATGGAAAATTTACATTAGAGCCCATAGTTTCTTCAAAATTGGTTTTAAATTTATGGTTCAAATTTATGCTGTTTGTAGAATAGGTAGTGATAAGTGGAATTAAATTCCCATTAGCCGTCTTCTCTGTGGTTCTCGATTTTTTAAGACATAGTCTTAAAAATGGTCTAGAATACCCTCTGTTTCGTAAGGCCTTGAAAATAATAGACAGTGCTTCTTTAAAATATTCTGGCCTTGTGCAAATCCGTTTAAACCTGAGAATCTGTGACTTTACTATTCCCTGAAAAGTATGTTTTGGGTGGAAACTTTTTTTGTGAAGCAGTGCATGTGTATCTGTACTTTTGAAATGAACCTTAATATGTCCAATTTACCTGTTGTTCTGAAATCAATTCCCTTAAATACTGTAGTGTCCAAGAAGTCAATTGTGTTTTCATTAAGTTCAACTTTCAATTGGATAGACGGATCATGGGAATTTAATGTTTCCACAAATTCTTGAAATTCTTCTTTGGAACCTGTCCAAAGGCCCCACAGGTCATCCAAATAGCGTAAGTAATATAATGTTTTTTTAATACACTTTTTTAAGGCCTCTCGTTCCCAATGGAACATAAAAATATTTGCATAAGATGGAGCAAATCTTTTGCCCATCGCGGTCCCTTTCACTTGTAAATAGAATTGTTCATCAAAGACAAAATCATTTCGCCTAAGATTTATGTCCAAGAGTTTTAAAAGTTCATCATCAGGTCGTTTTGGATCTGGATGTTCTTCAAAGATTTTTTTTTACACAATCAATCCCAGCTGAAATAGGGATGTTGGTGTAGAGATTGTCTACATCCATAGAAAAAAAAAAAATCAATTTCGGTGGCAGTATTAAATTATTAACTATTTCAACAAAGTGGTATGTATCTCTGACATAGGCAGGATGCTTAACAGACAAGGGGTTCAAAAAGAAATCAAGATACTCCGCTGTATAATAGGTTTCACTTGCGCTATCTGAGACTATTGGTCTTCCGGGTGGAATTTCAAAAGGAACCGTCCAATCCTTTTTATTTTTGTGGATTTTAGGTAATATATAGAATCTTCTTTCTCTGGGTTCCACATTTCCAATTAAATATTGTCTTTGTTTTGCATTTATGTACTTCTCTTTTTTTAGGTTATTTATAATTTCAGTCACCATCGGAATGGTGTCCCTGTATAATGGTTTGTCCAATTTCTTGTAATATTTAGTGTCATTAAGTTGTCTTTCAACTTCGAATTTATACTGTTCACGACTCATAACAACAATTGCCGAACCCTTATCAGCTGGCTTTATTACAAGATGTTTCATATTTTGTAAGTCCCTAAGGGCTTGAACCTCAACTTGTGTAAGATTTTCTCTTTCCTTAATTTGTCTATAATTGTTCTTAAGAACATTTTTATCTTTATCAATTAGGGTTTGAATTTCTTGTGGTAACAAATCAATTGAAGGTACCCAAGTGGACGGTCCCAAGAAAGGTGTGAATGTGCGTTTTCCAGAATTTCTATAATATGCAGTCAATTTAACTTAATGGTAAGTTTGTAGGTCAAATTCTAGTTGAGTTTTCTGTCCCTTACCTGTCAAGACTTGGAATAAACGATAAACCCCTACTCAAGAGGTCAATTTGTGGTCTGGATAATGTGCAATTTTTAGCTAAAACTACCACCTCTTTTGTGTATATTGAAGTGCTTCCCTCCACCCCCTCTGGTTGCAGGTTCAGGGGGACATGGAGTTTAACACTTCCAACCAATGGTTCAGCATCGCCCTTCCTGTCTCGTCAGTCCAATGTATGTCGTCCAAACCTGTCTGAAACTGGTCTTCAGGCAAAAGTGGAATGAAAGGGATATTCCTCTCAATATGCTCATTAAGGATCATCAGATTCTCCTTTTCATCTTCAGAAAGTTCTGATGAGAAGTTCACCAATGCGATCCAGATCTGTGCATACGGGAACTTCCTCTTTGTGGCTCTCAGAGCCCCCTGCAGGTTCTTTACTGTAGTTTCTCTGGACTTATTTGCACGACTGTTGATACCAAATGACAGGATTATTTTTTCTACCACCAAACCTTGCACAGGTGGGTAGGGTAGGGTTAGGGTAAGGGTAGGGTTAGGTTGTTGTGGTTCACTCTTAAATGGACCGAACTCACCATCCCCGGCAATGTTCCCTCTAATTTTTCATGTAGCTGGGTATACACACAGCCTCCCTGAGCACACTGAGGACCACTGTGAGCAACATCAGGTGTGCGCACTCAGGGGCGCAACTACATATTTTTGAGAGCATGTCACGACATAAACTTGTACAAGTGGCCAAAGAGCCATTTCTGTTAGCCTGTGTCTAGAACCACCTCTGGGCTGCAGGTCTGAGGCATTTTGTTAGCATGTTTTCTATCATTCTTATAGCTTGATAGGAAGCCTGATCCA
>CAEFZY010022642.1:0-21073 GCA_903066815.1 Brachyrhaphis roseni | reverse complement strand
TCTATGTTGCCCTGCGACAGACTGGCGACCTGTCCAGGGTGACCCCGCCTCTCGCCCGGAACGTAGCTGGAGATAGGCACCACCACCTCCCGACCCCATTAGGGACAAGGGTGAACAGAAAATGGATGGATGGATGGATGGAATGGGTTTCAGGTTACCTATGGATGCTATATGCATTTTATTTTATCTTTTGTCTCCCTAAAAAGACATTGTTGATTTTAATGTCTTTGAGGGAGAAACTGACCCACAACATCACAAAATCCCAATTGTAAGTAAACATAAGATGAGTTTTCACATACTCACTTTGTGTCATGCCAGACTACAACTGAAATCTTGCTGCCAAATATTTCAGCTTTAGCCTCACCAAACCAAAATCCACTGTCCTAGATAAAGTCTCAATCATTTTTTAGCGAACTGTATATGTTTAGTTTTTTGAGGGTATATATTTTTTCCTTAAAATCATCACTGGTGGCAAAGCTAACTTGGTTCCCTTTCCAGTCTTGTCACAGACAGTAGATGTGAAAAAGTTTAGATGACTAAATATTTTTGTCATTTGTCATTTCCTGATTATTAAAAATCTATTTTTTTTTTACTTTTAAAATAATGTCAACGGTATTTAAAAAAAATATATATATATAGTTATTACTATTTTTTCTCCACTAAAAATATATATTCAAATGAAGTGCAGACTTTTTTATAGTTACTATTTTCAATATGAAAGTATGCTGCCGAAATGAGAAACTGACTTTTGAAGGTCTTCAGAACAATGTTACCAGGTGTGCTTAAGAGTTCAAACAGCACTGTGTGTATTGTATCAATTTCAAGAGACGGTATGAGGTGCTGTTTTAGACTATACTGTTATATAGCAGAGACTGGTGTTCTCAAACCACCACAAATCATGGCTATAAAACAGATAACTCGGGGTCAGAATAATGTATTTTCAAGTGAATATATTTGCAAATTCCATATACTGAAAAATAAAAACAGCCGTAATTAAATAAATAAGGAAGAAAATCCAAGTTATTTTTATGAGTTTAAAAACATATTTAAACTAAACCTTTTTTATGACCAACGCTCAGCCCAGCACTACAGTCAGTTTGAAAGCAGAACAGTAGGAACTCGTGAGCATCTGGAATAAGTATGCCCCTGGGCTGGTCAGTCTTATTTTCAACAAGGTGACAGGTTCAGACTTCTGCTGTGGGTTATCATCTTAATTATGCATAGCCCATCTGGTGCAGGTGGGCAGCTGTAGAAGCTATAACTGACAGATGATTTACTTTATGAATCATGTCAATACTACAGCTTAAACATAGGACTGACACAAGTTAAAATATAGATTTTTTTTTTCTTACTTCAGACAAACTCAATTTCTGAAGCAATTCTAGGTACTAAATTCTAATAGGAAAGCTTTGTATAAAATACCCCCCACCCCCAGTTAATAAACCAGCATTACCAAAGATAAATGTATCCATGTGACAATGCAAGAACTTTGTTTTAATGTGGGGAGGTGAAGCAATGTTGAATTTTGTTCATAAACCCTACAAATTAAAAACAATTATCCCAACTAAAAAGCATTTCATTTACAAATTATTTTTCATGAATGCCCTTCTGACATGCAGGAGTTTACGGTAGTCTGTCAACAGGTTCATAACTTTGTGACCAAAGGTTGATTTTGATGCAAGTCCATGACTGGGGTGGAGAAAGTAAATCATGCAAGGCATTTTAAGCAGTTCCAAACCAAGTATTATACACCCATAGACACACGCACACACGCCCACGCGCACACACAAGCACAAAGGCAGCAGAGAGGAGGCAAGGCAGAGAATTTTTCCTCATCAGAGGATTTAGCTGCCATTGTCTGCTGCCAGAGACAGCACTCTGCATTTTAATAAGGGGTGCAGTTTTGAATCCAGTTGTCTTATGATGCGATAACAATTGAGTTTTTTTTTTTTCTTCATTCAACAGAGTAGGGCTTGGGGACATGTCAGCATGTAGCTTCACAGTGTACACATTTGCCACACTGACTGGGGTCTAGTATTCTGTACCTATTGATAGAGTGATGTAGCCTATATTCATGTTAAGGTGTGATAGTCCTATTAGCTTTTTGTTTATATATATGTTAAATATAATAATAATAATTTAAAAAAGACTTCAGTGGAGTAGAGCCAAAGAATAAGTGCAGTTTTAATTATTTGTTGCCATTAGCCCATCTGCACACACACAGACTCACTGTATTTTTTTCAGGCTTTTATTAATGCAACTGAACCGCTCATTTCTGCAGGTGTAACGATGATGATACAACAAACGTCTTCAGCTAGATCTTTGTCTTCTCTGACCAAAAGCCTTTGGCTTGTCCATGTGGCTAAACTAAAAGTTTAAACATGATTTGACAGTGTTGCTTTTGCAGCAGGGAACTCTTTTTTGTTTAGCACCCTTTAAGTGCAAAGTGTGATGTGAAACATCTTTCAATATAGAATGTGACAGTAGTGTAGCAGCACTTTCTATTTTATGGCACCCTTGAACCTTGATGGTTCCTGGACGGTTCCTGATTATTCTAACCAGTTGACCTCATTTGAGGGAGGAAATTTGGATCAGAATGTTGAAACTGAAAATGAGGTATTAAGAAGGACACATCTCTCAAATGTAGAAATTAATCTTGTTTCGGGAACAGATACAGCAGGCGAATATTAAGCTTTTAGAAAGCTACAACTACACCAAAAATTAGTGTACTATTTTGAACCTAACTTTGCTTCTTTTGGGAGAGTGTCTTGAAATTACCTGAATTGAATAGAAAAATTGGGCCTGTGCCTTGAAACCAACCAGCAGCCAGAACAACACCAAAAGCTTGCTGGCAACCACAAAAAAGATCTTGTTGAGGTACAACATGCTATGAAACAGTTGACAAAAATATAATTTATTGATTAAGTGTTTATATATATAAGTATAATTCTGACCATACAGGGATTAGATAAAAGTGGCAGAATAGAATTGGTTAATTCCCTCCTTGAAATTCACAAAATTTGTTTGTTTCATAATCCCTGAAAAAGAACAGTTAAATTTAGGGATGCTCCGATCTGGTAATAAATTCACCTAATTAATTAGGTACTTGGATGTTTACAAATATGTTATAAATATAAACATGCAACATACTTGCAGGCACAATACAGCAGCTACTCAGTCAAAAGAACAACTGAAAATCTGCAAACAGTTAAACAACATTTAACAGTAAAGTATAATTTAGTCTGTACCCTAAATTATACATGAGTCAAATATGTCTCACAACACTACCTATATCAAATAATGTGTAGTAAAATAGGGAAACATTCATTCAAAGTCAAATGCAGGTTGCATCAAAATAAACAATCATGGGTTACTGAATCAAAATTTCCCAAGAGCACGGCTAGCTGATTAATGCTGGTTCTGATAGGTTGTTTCTGACTGAGCAGAGTAATTCTGCAGAACACAGGAGGAGGGAGAGGAGATCGATTATTATTTATTTATTTTTTTAATAAGTGATCTCATGTTTGGGCACAGTAAAAGTTTTAATATGTGAAATTTTTGTTGTTGTTATTGTTGTTTACATTACATGCTGCGGCTTCAGGGTGGAGCAGAAACGGTGCTCCGTATGTGAAATATTACTACCAGTAGTGCGTAACGGCGGTTCAACACCGAGAGCAGAACCAGCGTCTTTCACCGCCAGTTTGAAGACTTTAATTTTTTGGGGGGTTATTTGTTTAGCTTTCTGACCGTCATACTAATCCTGGTGAGTGTTTGTAGTAGTGCGCTGGTTTACCTGCTATCTGGCCATTCCGGATGTCATTTTTTCCTTGCGTTGAGCCTTGATGTAGCCAAACTCCGCCAAGTGCTTCTTTTTTAAATGTCATATTAGATTCGCTGTGTTGATGCATTGTGTCGTGCTTCACCCCGAGATAATTTTCCGCCGCAACACCCAAACTTCCCCATTCACTCTCAGAGTGTTATAGCTCCACACGACAGGATTTGTTGCTGCCCGCTTGCGCAATGTGAAGGAAAGAGGAGATTAGCTGCATCCACAGGCTGAGAAGTGAGATACAGGTGATCGTTTTGGTGATCGGCAACAAGAGATAGTGATCGGCGATCACCAATCATGCACTTGTTCAAGGAAATTGGCTGATTATGATCGGTGGGCGATCGATCGTAACATAAGAAAAACAAACTTTAAAATTCAAGACAGCTAAGCAGAAAAAAGAAAGAAAATAGAAAATTCACTTTTATTCTTGGTAGGATTCAGGAACATGTATTCACCAGTGTATGTCCAGGGATTTACAAAAAATCTGAAGGAGGTTTCAGAAAGTTTCAGTTCAGATATACCACATCTGTTTGTGTTTAGATCAGATACATGTTGGACACTAGAGTTATTTAATTAACTGTTTCTCCCAAATTGCATGTGTACCACATATTGACAGTCAAATTTTAAAGCAAAAATTATACACACAAAACACTTAATATAGTTTGAACATGTTTCAAAAATAATGGTAATTGTAACTTGCTATGTGTTCACCAACTGATAGCATTTTATTAAGGACTTTTGGTGTACTTTGCAATGTGTCCTTTAACCCAGAGTACAGATTTTATCATGTTTATCATGAATAATGTGATGCATAAATGAAAAGCTGAGGGGACTAAAAATTCTCCTGAGCATGGTAGGTATTAGAGATTAAATTTTCATTGCCCTTGACTGGGGTAATGCCTGTGAACCAGAGCTGAAGACCCCATGGGGATTAATAAAGTACATCTTTGATAATCCCCATCAGTCATAAAAATGTGTTGAGGGGATTCCCTCTGTGAACATAACAGACAAGCCTCTTTTGTAGTGAGTTATAGGTGAAAGAGATACAGTCACAGTATCTGAACACATGTATTCTTTATTTGAGATTAAAAAGAAATAGGTTTTGCTATAAATGTTTCACATTCACAGTGTAGATGCTGTGGTTTTTATCAAGTTCTCTGTAGAGTTTGTGAAACAGATACTACTACCTGAACACAGTCCACAAGCCAGAATTAAGTGAAGCAGCCAGGTTTATTTTTTCTTTTGGATTGCACATGCTTCTGGGTATGTTTCTTTTGGTAGTTTCACTTTTTTATGTGATGAAACCATTCATGCTAGAGAAAAAGCTAAGCAACTTACCATACTAATCTAGAGTGCAACGCAAATACACCAAGAAAACCTAAAGTTTCAGGAAGACAAGCACACTTGGATATTTGAGCACATAATTACAGCATTTAACCACTAAGCTGATGTCAGTGTAATTTTATCAAGTGGTATAGAAATTCACAGAACTTCTCCCAGTGTGGTTCCTATTACAGGATAAAAACAACCAAAAAGATAAAGCTGCCAACGAGTCATCATTTTTATCATGATTTCTATCTTCATCCAAAAAGCAACAAAACACATGACAGAGGCACAATGTGACCGACAATGTTTGCTTTTGGTCGAAATGCTCTGTCACCGCATCAGAACAACATTCACAGTTCATGCTGAGACAGCTTAGACTACGCATTTGATCTGTTTGAGCTGTGCGTTGTTGGGCAGACACCACACCTGGGGCACAGGAGTCTGTCTTCACACTGCTTTGCTAGTTTGACAGTCTATGAGGAATAACGACTTATCAGTAGAAAAGACCCTTTTCTCCAAGCATCCCAAGAAAGATGTCTGAGGCTGCTTATCAAATGTTGATGTATACAAACAGAAAATGCTGTCTTTTTTCAGTACTCAGAGGGATTCTTGTGTATAACTTTAATGCTTGGCCTGATAGACCTGAAAAAGTCTTTTGCGATGCCTATAAGTAATATACTATGATGCAGAGGATGCAGATGTCGCAAAATACATGTTAAGTAATCCATGTTGCAGCTTTGTTATAGAGCCCCATTTTCAAGAGATTAAAATAAAGCAACAGGGCTGCACAGTGCACAGGTTTGAATCCCAGCCTGGTGTTGTTCTGCATGGAGTTTACATGCTGTGCATAAGGGAACACCAGCTTCCACCCACAGTCCAAAACCATAACTGTTAGGGTGATTGGGCACTCAGAAGTCTCCTTAGGTGTGATTGTCTGTCCTGTCTATCTCTGTGTTGCCCTACGATGGACAGGTGAACTGTCTGGGGTGTACCCCACCCCCTCTCGCCTAATGACCACTGAAGAAAAGCACCAGCACCCCTTGTGATTTTTCATAGATGAGAATATTAGATAATGAATGGATGGAAGAATAATAATAACACGCAACAGTGTCAAAAATGTGCCAGTCCAGGGAATGTCATAAGATGCTAGTGAAGTCATCAGTGCCTCTCTCCATGAAATTTAAAATAGCAAGCAAGTTCCTATACTTGTTTGTGTATGTACAATACTTCTATGATAAGATCATAGTGCTTTTAGTGTTGTGATGATGTTATCCAACATTTTTGAGTGGAGGCGTGGGAGGGATGAGGGCAGAAATCTATTTTGTGAGCCCCATTGCGCACCGCCTTGTCTTGGTTTGGTCATGCCTACAATATGACCCAATCATGCTCTCGCTGTAGGCACTAAGCAATTATGCCTGGTCTCTATGTCCCTTACAACTACAATGATCACACAATTCCTTCACCACATTGCCACCATTCAACTGCAGCAATCCATGCTATCAAAGAGAAAAAAAATGTCCAGGCTCATTGCAATTTAGACAATGTAAACCACACTCACTGCTAAAGTCAGGCTTTAGCAACAAGAAGGGCACACTGTTTCAAATTGCACCCTGGTTGGTCTAAGCAGATTGATGCAACAAAAGAAAGTGAGTATTCCAGGCTCTCGCTTGATTTCAGCATGTATATGTACAGTCTAAGAAAGGCCTGAGGCTGAGCGTGGCATTCATCAGTAAGGAGGGAAGTACTGAGTCAGAGCAAGCAGATTAAGAGAACAGCATTGCTACAAACAGTTGGTGTATTTGGAAGAGTTAAAACAAGATTCATGAAAAATGCAACTTGATGATAAACTGATTGATTTGAGGTGATTGATGCACAAACACAGACAAGATAGCCAAGATGGTGCTGCATGACAATCAGCAGCAGTCTGTGTGGATTGTGTGTTTTTGAGTGAAGAGCTAGGATAGAAAAGTGGGGAAAAGTGAGAACAAATTAGCATTAGAATGAAAAGGAGAGGAGATCCATCGCCATTATGGATCTCATATTTTTTTATACTATATGAACTCTGCTAGGTGTGACCCAGTGTTTGCTTGATTCACATCACAACAACCAATTGGACACTGGAAGGATATGTTATTCTTGGGATATTTCGTTGGACTTAAGAAATCTGCAGCATCTTCATTTTTGAACTTATGACAGTTGATATATTTTGTTCTTTCAATAACCTTTATGGAAGTGCTAAACTTTGAAAATTAAATGATGTCAGGTGGAGGCCAAAGTGCCACCATATCTCAGTCCCCACTATGGTGCTCTGCAATGTCTACACCATCGGGAGAACATTTTTCACTTAGAAAAATTTAGAGACACTTGCTTGATATTGCTCACTGAAACTCAGTTCACTCCTTCTGAATTGTATAGTGGTTTAACCCTCAATGGATTCAGGTCCCCCATGAGACGGGATAGGAGGGTCGTTCTCAGAAGGAAGTCCCAAGAGGCTAAGAGAGTAGAGTTTCCCTTTATGTCTGTGTCCATCGAGGATATAGAGCTGCTGTCCATCTCCCTGCAACCTTTTAGGCTTTCATCTGCATACATTTCTGATTATAGTATGTACATCCAAAAGCCAATACAACAAATGTTGCAAACACTATTTATCAAGTTACACAAAGTCTCCAGTCCCTCTCTCTGACCTATGTTTTATTCTTGGTGATTTCAATCATTGTAGTTTGAAGATGCTGGGTAACTTTTTTCAGTATGTTTCCTGCCTCACTAGAATGAAGAAAACATCAAATATGCGTAACGTTTCAATAAAACAACTTCTCTGATCATTAATGCAACACTTATTATCCACACTAAAACCCCCCCTCTTTTTAAAAGATCTAAAGTTGTTACTAGGAGGGTAAAAGTGTGGTCAGAAAATTCATTGAAGTAATCAAAAGAGTCCCTAAAAGGCACCGATCGGGATGTTTTCATATTTCTACATAGAGCCTTAAAAAAAGGGTTTAGGTAATTTCCTCCTTACTTTCTACACAAAGCAGGTAAAAGTTTTTCCAAACACTAAACCATGGTGTTTGGAAAAACACCATGGTTTAGTGAAGCAAAAACAGTGAGGTATGCACTACAAAGGAGTGATGTCTCCTCACATAGTGAAGATAAAGAGAAGGAGGAAGCTAAAATAGCAACTTTGTATTAAATTAGAAGGGACAATCTTCAATATAAGAACAGAGGAAAATGTAATATTAATAATCTTAAAACTGTATGAGATGGCATGAAAGTCATGACTGGACAGAACAACGAAAGGAGCAGATAGATACAAGGAGGAGAACTTAAGGAGCAGTTGGAGCTTGCAAATGTATGAATGATTTTTATCTTTTTAGACAATGTTCTGACAATTGTCCTGTCTTTGCTAAACCTGCTTTAGTATTCAGTCAGTCAGGTCTGTGCTCCACAGATCTAACATTAGAAAAAGTCTAGGGTCTGAAAGGATCAGGGGCAGACTTCTTAAAATCTGTGCCAACCAACTTACAGAACTGTTTGATCCGTCTCCTTTTCCTCAAAATGTTCCCAAGCGCTGAAAGGAATCTATAATTGTATCTGTAGAAAAAAAGTAATCTCCAAAGAACCTAATGATTTTCAGCAGGTGGCTTTGACCTCTACTGTCCCAAAATGCTTTGAGCTACTGGTCAAAGCCATTCTGACTGAGGAAATAGGGCGCAAGTTTGACCCATTGCAGTTTTCTTACCAGGCACACAGAAGAGTGGAGGACACTTACTGTTGCTCATTTCAATTATCTGCTCAAGCAACTTGAGGGCACAAAAATCCATGCAAGGCTTTTATTTGTGGATTTTACTTTGAGATTAGTTTTAATATAATTCAAACGAAGTTCTTGGTGAAGAAATTCCAATCCCTATTTATTCTTGTTGTTGGCTTGGTGAAATAGATTTTAGACTTTTTAACATATAGGCTGTAGGCAGAAAGAATGAATACAGTCCTAGCAAGGAAACAGCTGTCATCTACCGAGTGATTTCCTCTTTTTTGGATATTTTATAGACAAATGATTGCAAGAGTGCCTACAAAAACAAGCACTTCCTCAAGTTTCCAGATGACACTGTAGTAGTCTGTTTGCTGAAGTCATTTTGGAGAGAATCATCACTGACATGTTCTTGACTTCTTGACTAAAGTGTTGTGATAAACCTTACCTGAAGTTGAATATCAGTAAAACAAAAGACATAGTCAAATACTTCAGGGAAACTCCTCACCCTGCTCTACTAACGACAATCAAGGTATCTCTAGTGGAGACTGTGAACAGTTAGAGATTCCTGTGAACAATTGTGGGTAGTTATCTTAACCTTGACTAGCAATTTGTTAGAATGACCAGCAAAGACAATGTTTTCTAAGATAATTAAATATTTTTATCATCAATAAATGCTAGACCTTTTGTTTTGTAGATTTCTGCTTTTTTTAAGAATTTTTTTTTGGCACAAGTGGCCTTTATTCGACAGTAATCTGACAGGAAAGGGGCAAAGACATGTGCATGGCAAAAGAACAGAGGACAGGAATTTTATTGTTTGGTATGGCATCTTGTACTTGAAAAAGGGCAAGATGCCAACCCAAGTACTTCCCTGTCAAAACCAAGACGTGGATTTATTCGCAGTGATTGAGAAAGAACAGCTTTGCTAGTCACAGTCTAATCCACCAATGATAACATCTTACAGACAAGATGCTTGGTGTGTTGGACATTGATATATTAATATAAAGAAAGATTGTGACAAGGTCATGGAACGTAACTAGGGTGCAGTCTTGATACCATTTGTGATAATGGACAAGGCAGAGTGGCATGATCTTCCAGCCATGTCGCATACTGATGCATCAGAGCTGTTGGGATCAGAAGAACCTGTGATAGGGTCATCAAGGGAAAGTGCTGCTGATTTATAGTTTAGGGAGGACACAGGACAGCATGTAAGGGTTGTGGAAAATTGCAAGGTTAACCCAAGTTTGGCAACTTATAGAAGTATAACAACATCATAACAGTCTTTGAATTAAAGATGTCTTCCAGATTTGACACAATCTAACATTGTTCCTTGACATCGTTTACGCCATTGAGAGCTTAGCAAGGTCTTAATCCATTAGAGGATGGCAGCTGAAGTTTCACAATTAAATGTATTTAATGCCAATATTACTGTGCATACAATCATACATAAAACATACTGTACATGCTGCAAAAGAGCACAAATATTAATCTAGCATATACGTATTCAGATGATGTATTTATGAAATTTTCAAGCTTAACCCTCCCACGGACCTAAGAGGGGTTGAGTGAACCCTAGACGGAGTTGCATTGATCTTTTACAAGGTTTTTAATTTTTGTGGTTTCAGGACCTGACAGGTTGATGAAACACCCCCATTGCTTCCCAACCGTGACATCTGCTTTGCTCTTCCTGAGCATCAAGTTACGACTGCATGAGTGTTTTGATTATCTGGACACTTGCTGTATGTTGACTACAGACAACTTATTGTCCTTACATAGCAAAAAATATTATGTTTGGGTTTGTAATTTTTTGTGTCCACAGTCAAAGGATTGTCTGGCTTGACAGGACATGCACCTGGAACATTTACACCTCAAAAGGTGTGGAAAATCCCTCTGTCACTGACCCAACTGCCCATCCTGTGATTCTTTTCCACCCATGAGATGTTTCCCTGCATGACCCACATGCGATATGTTTTGGTAATGTGAGAATTGAAACTGTATTTTAAGTATTAGACAGGCTATTTATTATTCCACTTCCACCAACAATGATCTCTCATTTGTTACAAGTCTGAAGGTAAAATCTTTTTAAAGCTTGTTTGAGTAAAACAGCCCTACATGCACCCACTCAGACAACCAGTCTTGTTGTCTGAGAATCTAAGAATGTAATATTTTAACAAAAAAAAATATTTTTGCAACTGTCCTTTGTATATTCACCTGCCGTAAATAAAATAATATCAGAGTCTTATAACTTAATGCTAAAATATAAAAAAACTTCACTTATTGAGGAAGAAAAATAAATGTGTTGGCCATGGAATGAAGTCATAACTGGCTCAAAAAGTACAAGACATGCAGATGTTTTGATATTGCTATGACATTACAAAATGTCTGATTTGAACATATCTGAAGAAAAATGATTGCATAAAGTACAGGAAAATTTTTACTGTATGATAATAGAAAAATAAATATCAGTTTTGAAAAATAAAAATAAACAAAGCATAAAGCAAGAGACTCGAGAGCTGTTATATCAGAAGATTGTTTTCATTGCCTGCAGGAATCTCAGTTACGTTGCATCTTTCTTTGTATTGTCATGTTGTGTCTGCTTTTTAGAGGGAAGTTTTAAAAATGTGCTACACGATGAAGTGCTTTTAACCAGTATTTTCCCCTACACTGTTGCACATTTGAAAGCAGATATTTTTGTATACTGTATAATAAGGTACAGCTTTTTTTAACTGTTTGATATTGAACTTGACTAAACTTTTTGTTTGGATTGGTTTATGTTTCCAATTTCTTTCTCAGAATAATACAGAAAAGATACAAGCAGGAGAATTGGTACCTTATGCAATTTACAAATGCCAGCATTTTGCAAAGACAATTTTGCAGAATGTATATGTTGTTAAACAATAGAAGCATAATTGGCATTGGCAGCAATTGTGTCATTCTCTTTTTATTGCTCCAGAAGCATAATCCCATAATCCACATTTTATATGATATCTAAATTAAATTAATATTATTTTACACATAACAAAATACTGCTAAATTAATTAGTAGGATGATACTTGTGGATATCCAATGAAAAGTATGACATGATGAACTTGAAACTAAGATGTTAGAAAACTTTGCTCCCCTCCAGCAGCGTCTGTAATGAATTTAGGAGTCATCCTGTTTTTGATAAATCATGCAATTAATTACTATCAAGGTCAGTCATCAGTAAAGTGGTTGCGAAGCTTTAGAGCACATCACCACCTGAGACACAGACACTGGATGAGGAGCAGTGGATTCTTTGGTCTTCGTCCATTGACATGGCCTTGTCAGAAAAATATTTGTTTTAAATCTGTTTTGAAATACAGTAATGTACAGTGCCACTGCACAAACATTTGTTATGAGGATCCTGGAGACAGGCAATAGATTCAATCTGTTTTATTTGTATGCCTATTGGATTTCTCTGTTATTTCTGTGAAAAGAAAACAAATTGAAAACAGAACTGCAATTGCTGAAGTTTTCATTTGTAAAGTATACATATTATTTTTTGAGAAGCAAATGGAAACCGTTTTGTTGTGAACACTTTACTTTTATTAAATGTTCAAACTGAACGACCAAAACATTTGAGTTGTGAATATTTGAGGAGGAGAAATTTAGAAGGGAGGAATTCAATCAAAGCCTCTAAAATGTCTCTAAAATCTCATGTGCTCTGAGAACACTGAATTGATAACATATTTGTCTTATCAGTTCAGACTGAATTAATGAACACAATGTTAAACAATCAACTAACAAATTAAACTTGATTACTGATCAATGTTTATTTAAATACATTAAAATTTTGTTGCTTGTGTCTGCAGCAAAAGAGCAGAAAATACCTTAGGCAACAGCAGATGAGCTAGTCCACAAGCCTGGCAGCAAATGAAATAAAAAAAAAAAAACAACAGTGAATGTCCCTGCTGGCTCATAATGCATCTCACTCAATGTTGCACTGCTGTTGTTTCTGTGCCTCACAGGTAAAACACTTTAACTTGTAGCACTGAGTATTGTCAGCATAGATGTTTGTGAAGTCTAACCACAATCACTGACATTGTCAGTGATTGTTGGGTCTGTGCATGTGATCGCTGCATGGTGCTGAAGCATGTGACAGTAGAGCTGCCTTTCAGTCGCAGACACAGAAATGACTTCTGCTGGTTCTAGGATAAATTGCATCATGCATGGAGTTCTTAAAGGGACAGCTCAACATTTTTAAATGTTCTGTTTAAAGAGTGTGAACTATTAGCTAGTAGTAGACACTGCTCTACTGGTATCTTTATTTAATGTAAACCCAAATTAGTTGGTCCTAGAGGCTGACACCAGCTGCTAGCTCAAAAGGGGCCAAGACCAAAGAGAATTTTATCACTTTAAACCAATTTCAATCTCAAAAACTTTATAGCAAGCTCTGCACATGCTACTTGATCAGAAAGAAAAGTAAGGGAATTCATTGGTAAAAAAATTGTTAACTTCTCATATTTTTTTTATTTCATACTACTTTGTAAGTTTACCAGATTGTTACTCTTATGAGAAAGGCTTTGCATGTTCTTACAATCTTGTTTCACACCAGCAGATGCTTAGTAATAAACCACCTTATACCACTGTTCATGGTTCACTTGTTGTAAAGTTTAGCCACCAGATTAGCTACTCTGGGTTTATATGAAAAAAAGACTAACTACTGGTACCTCATAATTCTTAGAGAACTGTAACAGTGATATGTGCAGAATTCTTTTGTGAAACAATTTTTTTCTTGTGCATGGCTTGCACAATTAAGTTACAGTTCACGCACATTGTTTTTCTGATCAAATCTTGGTTTTCCAATTATAGTAGAAGCCTTTTTTTATATGTTTTATTCTGGTGATCACAGTGAAAGAGAGACTTATTCTTATTTTCTTCCATTGTGTCACCTAGTTTGTTCCGCCTGTGTCACTCATGTTTACACATAGACTTGTAGGACTTTCAAAATAAAGCACTGAGTCTTTGCAGAAAAAGAACAACTTGCCATCTAAGTTCTGAGTTATAAGCATAATTATCCAATCTTCAAAACAGAGTAAACATACTTAACATAGCACTTCAGCAAACAGCTGAACATGAAAACATAAAAAGCAAGATGTAAGCTTACTATTGCTATAGTTGGCAAACATATCTTTAAAAAACAAATGACAAAACAACATGCATTTTCTGTGAAGACATTTTCAGAACATTAAATATGTTTTCTTAACCCATGTTGGAACAAAATATCAAGGCTGACCTGCAGAAATTCCATTTGAGCCAAACTGCTGTCAACAGAATGTCACAGGTTTAGTGGCACAGTTTTAAAAGAAACCCACCTCAAATATTCTTCACTTTTCTAATATATTAGAATAGAGACAGGTTCATGTTCATGTGGTTTTCTCCAAAAGTAAGAGCAGAGCAGAAAATGAAGTTCACTGGCTCTTGGGTCTTTATTCTTTGAAAAACAAATAATTGCACCAATATGTACGCTAGTCATATGGGGGCTATTTATATGTGCTGGATGTGTCTGAAGAAAGAATAATGGAAACGTAGACCCACACCTGCAGGTTAAGTCAAGCCTTTTTGGTTGACATGATGGAAGTCTTATTTATGTCCCCATCTGAGGTATCATTATGTTCCTCAACACCTCAAGGTGTCATCACGAAGACCGATTGATGAAAGACTGCTAAGACATTTATGGAGCATGCCAAATAAATAATTCAATGGATCAACATTTCAAGTCAAAGTTTAAGATGTAGGGCTTAATGTTAACTTCAAAGATTTCTGATCCTTTGTGTGTATTAATAAAACTCGTCAAAGGAAGCATATTTAGAGCTTCAGGATTTCTAACCTAAACTCCCAGCAGACAGAAGGTATGCAGCACAAACTTGAGAATTAAATTTACAAGTGTTTCAGCGTTTTGCATCACAAACCTCTGTTTGCTGAACTCTGCTCCGCTTAATCCCGACATGAGAGAGGTTTGTGGACACATGAAAGACGTGGCGGCATGTTTGACTATGGATGAAGCAATAGGCCAGAGTCGACAGAGCTATCAGAAGAGCTTGTATGCTGGTCCTGAGAGCCGGGTTCTTGAGAACAGCCATGGTGGCTCTGTGTCATCTGACGGCTAAAGGAAGTTCCTTTTATTTACACAGAATGGTTTCGGGCACTTGATGTAGTCTCTCAGAAGACAAAAGCATTAAAGCCCTAGCACAAAAGAATACAACTGATTAAAAATGTCAAACACTTAATTAAATTAAAAATTAAACACAGTATAGAGAAAACCTCCACACATATCTACCTGCCAAACGTGGGTGAAACGTTGGCTGTGACAGGTAGCTGCAAATTCCTCCCAGCTGCGGTGGCGGGTAAAGAATTTGGATCTTGTTTCAGTGTGAAAGCATGTCCAACACTGAGTCTGACTGCTCTTTGTTGTGACATGGCAAGAGCTTTGTGTCTCTGTCTCTCTACTGGAAACACTTTGCTTTGAACATAGCTGGAAGCCATTTAGAAGGATATTAATACCCATTCTTTTTCCTCAAACAGACAAATATTCACAAAGGCGCTTCAACTGGCAGCTGGGCTCAAAAAGAGCAGCCAATCAACAAATGATCCCATTTGCAGGACTTCAAACTATTCTCATTCCATGCATTTGAAGCAGATCATTATTTCTGTTAACTAACATATTCTTAAACTTTAAGCATGTTGAACACATTGCCAGTGACAGCTGTTGCAATTAAATGTCAGAATGAGTATTAGGTCAAAGCTCCGCTCCCCTGAAGAAGGTTACATTAGATCATAATCACCATCATGAACGGAACCTGCTGAGTATGAAGTGCTTAGATAAATAAGATTGTTGATGTATATGGATCATAGAAACAATGTTTTCTATGCCTGATTAATAATAAATTAATTAAGAAATGTTCTAATTGCATGCCCATTGAAAGTCATTAGTAAGCACAAATAATCTTGGTAAACAAAGTGAAAAAGTAATTTGATGTTTAACAAATTTGCTAACAGAATGGACATATTTTATTCATTCCAGTTATTTAAATCATTTAAACATTATGTATCGGATTTATGTTAAAGGAGTCTACTTGAGATCCAGTGATGAAAGACACAAAATAAGTGCTTCGGTAATTTTAAAAATAAATGATAATGGATTGTTTGTCTTGATTTGTAGCTTAGAAAACATATGCTGCCCCGAAGGAAAAATCACAGAGAAGATTGTTCCATTGTTTAATTAAAAATGCAAAAGTAACTTTTAATGTTGAGGAAGGACTAAAGAGAAATAAAAAAAAATGTGTTGCTTCATTGGGTCAAAATGGTCATTAGCTTTTTACTTATTAGATATGAAATTAGAGTTACTTCTAAATGAGGGCAGTTCCATGTTCCTCAGACTGTAGCCAATCTCTGAGGATATTCACACAAGAGAAAATGGAACCCCAAGTTAATTCGACAGAGTTGCTAAACTCGAAGGTGAAGACAAATCTCTTTCTCCCTACGCCATCGGTTTCATTTTGAACCAGAAAGAAGACTCAGGATGATTCCACTTTTGACAAAAAAGCACAAAAAGCAGGAACTAAAGAGTATCAGTTGGGGACCCCAAAGTTTCTTGTAGAATGTCATTTGGACTGTTGACAAATACTGGAGCGTTTTTAGCCATTAATTGCATACTTACAAAAGGAAATAAAAAGTTTTAAGTTTTTCTTTTTACGTCAATTATTTTCAATGACTTTTGACACGGTACAATTTGATTTTGTTGTCATTTTTGCATGCATTTTCCTAAAATCTATGTAGCATGATTTATTCAACTTGTATTTTGTATTTTATTATTGTTTGTATTTGTGTCTTGGTTCGAACTGATTTTGTACTGTACAGCACTTCGAATAAACAAATTGTTCATTTAAGTGTGCTCTATAGATAACATTTATTTGAATTTGAAGATACTTACACATAATGTTGATAGACCTATTTAGTTACTTTTTAAAATTAGGATTTAGTCTTAAGGGTAACATGAACAACTAAGCAAGTAATAGATCTTTCATCAATAAACCCAGAGTTTTAAATTATTTTTGCTGCTGCAATGTGAACTAAAAGGCACACATAGTAGGGGTCACAATTTGAATGTTGTCCCACATAGTGATTTTCTTTCTAAACTTCTTGCATGGCTTCCTTTGATTAAATGTTCCATTGATCCCACAAGTTAAACTTGAAGGACAAGAAAAAATGCCAAAAATGTGAAAACTTGTTTGTGAATGCTTGATTTTCTTTTTATTCGGTCTTTCCTCTACTATTAATTATATCACCAACACTTCAATGTATACTATGTTCTTGTAGAACTTTGTGAGGTACTTAAAACCTCACAAAGGCTGTACTATCAGCATTCTGCACACTAGAACCAGAACTTTGTATTTAACAGGTCTTTTAGCAGCATTATATCATGTTATTATAATTCCTGATTAATCATGTATTCATATATGTTAGTGAAATAGTTTAAAAGTAGGAACCTGACTATTTGAACAATTAATAGCCTTTAGCATTTCCCCTATGTGACTGAACCTGTGTGAAGACATTAAAGATTAAAGATTTTCAAAAAACCCAGTGTAACATTAGGCACAGTTGTTCTCTGCTCATTTGTGTTTGAGAAAGAGGCAACATATTTTTTGTTTGATCTGCTATTTAAGTGTACTCTCTGAGATGATAAAGCACTCAACACCCCAGTTGAGATTTTGAAATGCTTCTTTTACATCTATGTATACGTTGTATTCATCACTTGTTTATGAGACAATCTCTCTATTTCTCAGCCACAGTTTTGTCAGTTTATTTTATTTTCTATCTTTCCACATTTTGCATACAAAATATTATCTTTGCTAAGCTATCCAAAGTTTTTAAGAACATCTTCACTCAGAAAATATTGTTTCATGTCAGCCTCCATGTTAAAAGATTAGAGCAGCGATATCAACTGTGTATCATGCATCTCAGCCAAGACTAATGTAATGTTGGTATGTTGACATTTTCTTCACATGTGAAATGACCACCAGGAAAGTTGTTTCCAGCCAAATGACCAGCGAAAAAGTTAATTTAGTCTCACATTAATTTAAAAACAAATGGAATGGCATGTGATGACAGCATTTAAGAAAATGGTCTAAATATAGTTGGTCACCTTAAAGATCTTTGCATTTTTTTAATCATGAGATAAAAGTCTTAGGATTTAAAAAGTCAGTAGAGTAAATGTACACATGCAGCAGTCATGAACTGGAAAGAAATTCATTGATTTGAATGGTGCAATAGGTTGTGGATATGTTTTCAATAAGCAAATTATGTTGAAGAAAACAATGTTGGGAAGTAAAGTTCATTAAGCAAGAACTAATTCATTTGAACATTTGAAAGAGGTTTGCAGCACATACAACTTCATCTTCTCACATGCACCTCACCCTCTATAGTGATTTAGAAAACATTGTTATAAATCAGCTTATGGCTAATTGCCAAAAGTTAAAATGTATTTTACAACTGAGAAAAATTCCCCAGGAGCTGAAATAAATGATGTGCTTCTAGAACCACAGAACCTTAGGCTGAGAACATGATAATTACAGTAAGGTCTACAATAATTTGAAAAAGTGCAAATCACTATGACACAGTCATTTCTGGACTAAAACAAAACACACGTCTAAAACGAGACAGCAACAGGCACATGAATGCTACAAAACTAAAACAGAAGCATAGAAGATGAGGCATTTCTGTGGTTTCAAATGTGCCAGACAACGACTTTAAAAGAAACAGAAACCAACTCAACCGTATGCATTGCTAATAACATTGTTCTAATTAAGGTCAATCACCAGGGCTTCATTAAAATTCATTGAAGCTAAGAATTTTAAGGCGTTGCCTTGATGTGTCAGTGTGGTTTATTCTGCCAACACTAACAAGCTTTCCTGTTCTGAGTGGCAATAAACACATAGTTTCTAGAAAGAAGGTCAAGTTGTCACAAACTTCAGTGATGGGAAGAAATAAATAAAGTGGACCTGTAAAACTACAACATTTGCTTGGTTGTGTTTTTAAAGTTTTAAAAATTTTCAACTCTATTTGCTTTTCACCCAGAAGATTGTAAAATATAGTGTGCCCAATACATTTCTGTTAACAAAAGGTAATTTAGGTTTTATTTTCCTTCTCCAGCAGTCATACATCTTGTCATAAGGACTACTCCAGACTATCCATCTATTGTACTCAATAAATCCTGCCTCCATACTTAATGCCGAACATTCACCAACAAGCAGAGCTTTATTTATCTACCAAAATATATTTTCCTCTACTCTGGCATTGTTATTGTTTACTTGAATAACCCTTTCAAAACAAACCTCTTAAAATTGCAAAGTATTGCCAGTGGCAAACAATGTCCAGGCAAACCTGGACATTGTGAGCATGGGCTAATGCTCCCCATGCCCCACAAATCAAAACAAAACACTCACACTTTATACACATGAAACAGATGCGCAATCGTACAACTGGAAATATTTGCGTTAGACCCAGAAGCAGAAGAAATTTAACCTACTGCACAACCATGAAGGGCGCAGTAAGTGATTTCTGAATGACAAGTTAACAACAAAACACTTGATTTAGCAGCCATACAGCATTAAAAACATCTGACCAAACGTGCCACACCTCTGGTTGGGTTGATAGGTGAGTGGCTGAGCTTGGCTGGTGTTGCTATGTAACAGGGCAGTGCCCACGGATTGTGAATTAATAATCAAGAGATTTTTGAAAGCTCATTTTCCACACACCAAAAATCATATCATGTGCCCAGATGCTTGAGTTTAAGTTAGCTTATTTGATGTGACATTTTGATTTAAATTTC
Organism: Brachyrhaphis roseni; assembly: GCA_903066815.1. Taxonomy (NCBI): domain Eukaryota; kingdom Metazoa; phylum Chordata; class Actinopteri; order Cyprinodontiformes; family Poeciliidae; genus Brachyrhaphis; species Brachyrhaphis roseni. Next base: position 1,321 of record CAEFZY010022642.1, on the reverse strand, counting down.
ACTTTAGCTCATGAATTAATTACTCTGTGGCTAATCAGCTTTGAATGTGGCTAACTAAAATAAATGCCTATTGTCTATGGTGGCTGAAGACTATGTATGGTGTAAAAAGGGGAAAAAGAAAATCTATGTGTTAGTGACTATGTTATATATTAAAAATGACAGTATGTCAGAAACATTCTCAATAGTACTGCAAGTTGAACTCTAATTTATACACACATTTTAGCAATACACCTGTGTTATCATATTTCCCTGGTACTGTATCATGTTCTGTCCATTTGGGAAGAAAAGCAGTTTGATGATAGTTTCTTCATTCTGTTATGTCATTTTAAAGCAAACTATGTTTTTATGCCTGTTTTTCAGCAATAAAGTTTTGAAAATATGTAGCTGCCATGTCAAGGAAAGAAAGTAACATTGACATAAAAATGGAGCTTCTTTGTCCTGAACATGAATACCAGAAGACTTTTCTTATTTGTTCATTCATTGCTGATGTATAAAATATATTTCATCAGTCAAAATATCTGAATGATCAAGTATGTTGATTAGTAGGAGTGTACTACTTTATTTGATAATATAAGTAAATCTTCATCAGTGCTGGCAAACCATCAATGTAGTGTAGCAGATATTAGGACATTCTTTAGCATTTACAGAATGTCAGCATACACTTATTTAAACCCTTTCACAATGGTACCTAACGCAAACTGTTTTAACATCAACAACTGAGGCAGCTGCAGCAATGTCAAAAGTGTAGGAAGTCAATGGTGAAACCCTTTGTTCTTAAACCTTCACATCTTACCACACCAATCCAAAGAAGACACACATATACCCAGATAATATGAAAGGGGCATAAATCTGGCAATCTCAGTCTGCTGCAAGCCGAATATCAATGCAAATGTAGAATTATCTTTTGCTATTTCTCTACTGACCCCATCACAAAACAAAACAATACTTCCCGACTTGTCCATCAACATTATTTCTGCAGCAAAGCAATTACTCATCATTCGCCTTGTTTTTCTGGACTCACTGATCCTCTGACTCATTAAATAATTTAAATAATGAGTCTCTAATCCCTGATAGGTCATTTTAGCACTTTTTAAATAATTTCAACACCTAGTAAAACACCATCCTGGATAAAGATGGTTAGTTCCAAACCCTGTGAAAGACGAATAAAAGACTTCAAGGACATATTTTCATGCTTTAAATTCTGGATAGTCAGTGAAGTTTCTAAAATACATAGTTAATGAAGCTCTATCTATCTATCTATCTATCTATCTATCTATCTATCTATCTATCTATCTATCTATCTATCTATCTATCTATCTAT
>CAEFZY010022616.1:0-38213 GCA_903066815.1 Brachyrhaphis roseni | reverse complement strand
CATCCATCCATCCATCCATCCATCCATCCATCCATCCATCCATCCATCCATCCATCCATCCATCCATCCATCCATCATATATTTGTGCTTTAGTTTTCATATTGAATAATAATCATGTACTGGTGATCGTAGCTATTTATCCAACTTCTTCTCAGATTATTTATTATTGCACTGCGAGCAAAAAGCGACAGAAGCGTTGAGAGTAAAACTGGAGGAAGTGTGTAACTTTATTTTGTCTGTTCTCTAAATCAATCGGCTCCCCTCTGCTCTCCCTGTTGATTCTCGTTCTGCCTCTTCATCGTTTCCTCCTCCTTGCCACGCTCTGCCTCACCAGGTCTTCCTACTGCTGCCCTCAACGTCTCATTTTCAATTAGCCGCCACGCGAGAACTTATTTAATCAGCCGGTGATTCCATTACCGCCTCCTTTAAAGTGTGTCGAGCAAACAAAGACTCTTCCAGACAAACAAAGCCAATGGATGAAGGATGAAGGTGACTTGGTGCGTCTGCTGTTGCACAACAGCAGTTATTCTATATCAGTCTTAAACTTTTTCAGGACCACTTAACCCATTTAACAGACTCACCTAACTTGAAACTGCCCCGCATTAACACATCTTATTGTTGTCTTCTTTGTTCATCTTAATGAGAAGTGTGGTGTTTTTTTGTGAATGTGACTGGCCATGACAAAGCCATGAACATGAAAGCGTGGATTCTAAGCCTTCCAATAATGTCAAACACATAATAATCAAAAAAGAAGTTGTGTGCATTAGTAACAGTTTTTCTTATTTTTACTTAGTCATTCTTACTTATAAAAACAATCTTTTGTAAGCTAGCTGTGGCGTCACGACAAATAAACAGTGGTTTATATGCAGTACCTTGCAGACCACTAGGGGGCCTCAGTTTGAGAAAGCCTGTTCCAGATGTTTAGGAAGTATTTCTGCTACAAATTGAGTCACATTCTGATTTTGGTGGAGTTACTGTAGGTTATTTTCTACTCACTCATCTCCATGGCCAGGACTGTGATGTTGTGCCATCCCACCTCCTCTCTGTCCAGCGAACGCACCGTCATCAGCGTCCCGGAAGTGATTTCAATGTAGAAGAATTTTTCGGGGTCGCTGGTCCTGTCGATGGAGTACCTACAAACCAAAAGATAACACTTCTAACAATGGATACACTGCAAATAAACTGTCTTATAAAGAATTTTTGGTGTAGTGCTTGTTTTAAGTCAATAACTCATTAAAATTGATAAAAAATTACTTGTTCCATTGGCAGAAAAATTCACTGAATATTGTCCTGTTTTGGGTAGAAACTAGTTACATTTACTCAATTACATTTACTTTTTTGAAAAAATGTAATGTTAGGAGTATTTTTACTCTGCTGGACTTTTTACTTTTACTTGAGTAATTTTATTATGAAGTTTTGTTCAATGTCAAGTGTGCTGGATATCTTCACTAGAAACTAGATGAAAAATACTTGATAAGATTTGGTTTTTGCAGTGATATCAACACATCAGTGCTGTATAAAGTGCACTTGTGCGTGTTTTTTATATTTTTTTTGTGGTGCTGTAATCCTATCTGAGGGCTGCCGCGCGCTCGTATCCGATGCTGCGTGTGTGCGGCGGGGAGATAAGGCGTCTGGCAGCTCCTGCAGGCGCAGCGAGGAGACGGCGTTCCTGATCGGAGGCTTAATCAGAGTATCTGCTCCCCGTGCCAAACAGGCGGCAGGAAAACACAAACCTGCAGAGAGCTGCTTTGGCTCATCTTCTGTCACTGTGGGCCGATTTCCAACAACAGCTCCTCTGAGCGAGCCGAGTTCAAGCAAGATACCCAGAGGAAGGAGCAGGATGCTGACAACTGAATATAAGAGATTCTCAAAGTGAGATCATTTCTACAAAGGAAAATTTCACTAACTCTTTCCTGTGGAGGATTTTTAAGTATGTACTATGGATCCACTTTTTCAATTCTGATACCGTTATCGTTATCTGAGGTGTAGTATCGTCCGATACGATCCAATATCAAAAAACAGCGGTGAATTGACTTAAAATGTTTCTTTTTAAACACAGACATAAACTGCACACTTATATGCACAGGGATGCACTGATCCACATTTTTCACTTTTGATACCGATACAGATATCTGAGGTTTAATATCGTCTGAGACCAATCCGATACAGAAAAACTGGGCTGAATTTTTTTCTTTTTTCAGCAAACTGACATGAAGAAGCCATGGTTAAAGAAGAAAACTTTCTGTGATGGAGATTATTGTCAATACTTCTTTTCTAAAGTTTAAGAGCAAAAATGTACAAAGTATGTATTAAATTATCAGTGCATCTTTTTAAACTAAACTAAAATAATCCACAAAAATCAAAACACTCTAATACTTTTTAATGTGGCACTAATTTGACTTAGTAGATGTTTAGATATTTTTTCATTAAGAGCATTGGAAAATTAGAACAATGTTTTTTTAAGATATTAAATCAACATAACACAAAATACTAGCCTGTGAATTACATTTAAACAAAAAATGTTAGGATATGAACAATAGTTACAAATCGTTAGTAAAAAAAAATAAAAATTGACTAGAATACTAACCCATTAACTACATTTGGACATAAACATGTTCATGTTAGTATACAAACAATAATTAAAAATTGCTACCTTTTCCTCTCTTTACATTAAAACGACAGGCAATTAATGGGTAAGTCACACAAAAGGACAGATTTAAGAAAAAAAAGTATAATTAATAAATAATTTAATTTTGTTAATCTTGAAGCTCATTGAAGTTTTGTGGGGGAGCTAAGACTCCTTCCTATCACTATTAACCTAATTAAGAGATTTATGTCTAATCAGTTTATGAACGGTTCAATCTGAACACCATTATCAGTTTTTATAAAACACTAAAAGTTAGTGCTGTGTACTGGTTAGGTTTCAAACTGGTTATTTTTATCAGGTAAAAGCACATATTGGTCAGTATTTTTTTCTTTAAGAGGCTTCAGTTGTGATCAGCTTTAATGTGTGTTTTAATTCTGCCCTCTGGTGGTGCAAAGCTAACATTACATATAATTTAAGCCCATGGATACTTTGAAACTGATTGAAAGACTTAGTCTGGTTAATTTGCTTAAATTATAGATATTTAATTCTGATCTAAAAAAAAAAAACTTGTTAGTTTCAGTTTTTTTCTGTTTTTACATAGAAATCAGTTGCAATAAGTTCAAAACCGCTTTGTTTATATCAGGTTTTTTTCCCCCCTGACATTTGCATTTGAATGAAACAAAAGTGTTTTCTTTATTTGTATTTGCCAAAAATAAGAGAATTAAAGATTTTCTTTTGGAAAAACGACTTTTTCTTTTTATTCATATGTTGAGATGAAGTAAAATTACATTTGTTGTAAACTTTATCTGAAGAAAAACTAAATGAATCCAAAAAACTTTTGTAGTTTTGGGGAACTGACGTCAATCAATCTGAGAAAAATACTGCCTGAAATAATCACAAATAAAAACTGTGAATTTGTAAAAGGAGGAAATAAAAAAACGTTTAGTGTGAATGTGTTTTCCTTCTTCTCACCTCACTGTGTTGTTGGCAGCGTCAGGATCTCGCGCCGACACCGTCTTCACCACCGTCCCGATCTCGGCATCTTCCAGAAGCTCGATGTAGTACGACGGCGAGCCGAACAGCGGGGGCTCGTCCACGTCCTCCACGCTCACGTGAACGATGGTGACGTCCTTGAAGGGGCCGCGGTGCCGGAAGGTTGGGTCCAGGTGGGTGTTGGCTCCCTCCACCTTCAGGGTGTAGCTTGGCTTGTTCTCGAAGTTTAACGGCTTGAACAGAGAAGCAGATAATCTGGATTATGGCATTTGATTTACACAGAAAGCAAAATGGCCGCATTTCATTCATGTCACTAAGTAAATGAGGCAGAAATTATTTTAAGCCCTTAAGTGGGTCAATAACTTAAGTTCTTTTTTATTAAAAGCAAGTATGTTTATTTTTATTATTAATACTGTGTATATTAAATTTGGCAAAATTGTTTAATAATATTTCATGTTAAACTTATGTTATATTGCTGTTGTCATGTGAATCCTTTTACATTTTTGTAAATTAATGGCATGCATAATTCTATAAATTACATACTTTTTTCAATTAATATTTTCATTAATTTGTACTAATATATAACTGATACACATATCTAACTAAAAGATGCAATTTAATATGTTTTAAAAGCTTTATATAAAGATGTATATATATATATATATATATATATATGATATTTTTTTATATATTCAGTAAATTGTGGCACCAATGACTACCTCTCAGGATTATACAGGATTTAGAAATGAACAAAATAAAAAAAACATCTACACTTATTTTAAGAAAATCAATATCTGCGCTGAATTTACCTTTTTTATGGTGATGATGCCAAAGAGGTTGGTGGCGTCCGTGCTGATGTCAAACGTGTCCCTCCCATCTCCGTCGATGATGCTGTATATCATCTCAGCGTTGACCCCAATGTCCCTGTCCTTGGCCCAAATCCGGCCCACCACCGAGCCAACAGGGGCCGACTCCGGCACGCTCATCTGATACAACCCTGACAACATAAACCAGCCACGTTTCACTCATTTGTCCTCTAGAGGGAGCCAAACACCTTCCTTGTATCGGAACTGCAGCTTGACTCCACATCAGAGAAACATAAATGGCTCCATAAACTCCTGATACGCTGCCCTATGGGCCGGCGAGGGCTTCATCTACCTCCTAATGTCAAAGAAAAGGTGACAGCTGCCCAGAGTGGTGTGATCTGGCAGCTGATCAAACCTACACTAAGTGACAGTGCTAATTGGTCAGAGCTAATTAGTTATGATGGAGGTGGAAGTGGGTGGTGAGTTTTTTTCTCTTGGGCACTGAAGCCATGAGTCAGCCATCTGAACAGGACCAAAGAGAGAGAGACAACCCCGGATTTTAAAGGGAGTTATCAAGAGTTAAACATGGAGCTGGACTGAAGGACTCACCACCTGGATGCTTTGTGGGAAGGAAACGCATCACTGAATGATGAATAAAAACACAATCTATTCAGAACATTAACAGTGAATCATAGGATGTTTTCCCACGACACAGTCTGGTAGGCTTGGTTCAATTGTGGACCGAAGTTGCAACATTTGTTACATTTTCAGTTGTTGTTCCCTTTCACACTGCATTGTCAATTAAACCAAGCTAATTGAAAAACCTGTTGCCCTCCTTGCCTGTGGGGGCGCTCCACCAACAACTAATTAAGGAAATGACACAAAAACCTCTGAAGAAGTCACTGAGCTCACCGTCCTTCGTCACTAAATGGAAACAAAAGCGGAGTAGAGTGACATTTTGGCGGTTGTAGTATTTCTCTTTGGTCTTCAATAAACGACCACAAGCCATTTCTCCTGCTAACGCTAAACTTGTGGGTTTTTTTTGGTTGTATTTACCCAGAATTCCCTGCACCGCTACAAAAACAGGAATAGGCTTCCTGTTTTTGTAGCGGTTTCTGGTCAGCTTGGCGTACAAATATGCATTCAAGAGTACACTTAAAGAGTACACTTTCCAATTGAGGATTCACACCTTCCCAAACTAACTGGACTTTCTAGACAAAAAACTGGAGTTGGATTAAAGTGGATTAAACAGGACTATTGGGAATCCAGCCGTAGATCCTTATTTATACATTTCAAGATAAAAAACTTGAAATGTTCACATCTATGCTGATGATACACAGTTTATTATTGTCATTTCTGCTGATGACATGTTGCTAGTTAATGTCTGTTAATCTGGATTGAGGTANAATCGGATTTCATTGCATTCACACGCTCCATTTTTCTCTCTGGAAGGAAAGCGGCTAAATAAATCGAAACTGAGGGGTTTGTGAACTCTAACGGCAAGATCCGCCGCTTTCTGCACTTCTGGGAGAATTTGTGATTTTTTTAGAGTGGAGTAAAAGCAAGCAGTGATTATGTTTAACACTCTCCTGTATTTGGCGTGATAACACCAATTTCTTCCAATTTTAAGCACTTTTTGACAACTTCTTGCCATTTTTATCATCAAGTTAAAACATTATTTTGTTGTTTTTTTCCCCCCTCATTTCTTGGGTGAAAACTTTTATTTTGACGTTCTGCTGGATTAAGTGGGATGTAAATTATGTGTTTATATTATGACTCATTTTTGGCTTGCATCTCTTTAAGGCTCAGTCTACTCTGGTCAACAATTTGAAAATCTTGTTTGCTTTTTTTACTTGTACTGTTTTTATCTTCTTGAAAATGTTCAACACTTTGTTTGAAGTTATTATTAATAACTATTTATAAAGCACTTTCAAAGTGCCACAACCCACTATATAACCATCATGATGTGAATAAGTTGAGGAGTGATGCCAGAAAGAAACTGGGCTAAAATTGAGACGTTTTATGTAGTTCTGGATCCCATGAATATTTCCTAATCGGTCTGAACAGAAAGGAGTGAAGCACATCCCAGATAGAGGTTATTATGTCCCCTTAAAGTGGCAGTATTGTGTATTTTCCAGGAATATAATTACATTTTATAGCACAATCAAACCACTATGTTACCTTAAGTTATAAAAATGCTTTCTATATACAGTACAGACCAAAAGTTTGGACACTCCTGGTCATTCAAATGGTTTTCTTTATTTTCATGACTATGAAAATTGTAGGTTAGATTGTAGGAAAACCTGACAGGGCTTCACACCTGTGAAGAGACAACCATTTCAGGTGACTGAAGCTCATCAAGAGAATGCAGAGTGTGTGCAAAGCAGTTATCACAGCTAAAGGTTGCTACTTTGAAGAAACTAGAATATAAGGCGTATTTTCAGTTGTTTACACTTTTTTGTTTAGTACATATTTCCACATGTGTTAATTCATAGTTTTGATGCCTTCAGTGTGAATCTACAATGTCAATAGTCATGAAAATAAAGGAAAATCATTGAATGAGAAGGTGTGTCCAAACTTTTGGTTTGTAACACACCTTCTCATTCAATGATTTTCCTTTATTTTATATATATATATATATATATGTACAGATGCAATGAGAATGCATTACCACCTCAGAGTTTAACAGATCTATCATTTGCTTCTTGTTGGCTTTGGACCAGATATAATATCTAGGAGAAAGGAAGTAGTAAGTGGAATTAGGCTTAAAGTTGAGTCTCTTAAACCATTAGCAGCAGAGTGGTCTGTGGTCTGGTTGCTCTTTTGCTTTTATCACACCACTGATTGCTATAAAATAATGCTTTCAAGCCTTCTTCATAGAGATTATGGCCATAAGTGGAGACCATCTAAATAATCTATAAACTGTGAACACTTTTAAGAGCCATTGTGATTCAGCAGATGTTAAGACTGGCTCTCATACATGCAGTGTTTCATTAATCCTTTCTGTTTTTTTGTTCGCATGATGCCAGCTTGTTAGAAAGTATGTGGATGAATAAGAGTCTCCTGAGCCTGCTAAAGTTGACTATGAATTAACAAAGAAATGGGAGTTTCTCCTCTTTACTGTCCCACAGTGGGGAAATTCAGGCGTAAAAGCAGCAAAGGGGCAGGACATGGTGGCATGTACGTTTACACAAAGACAAAAGTAGTACGAATATATAATACAAAAGGATAATAAACTGTGAAGGAAGGGAGCAATTGTAGCATAAAATGCTATGCAGTTGTGAAAAATATAATACGCTGATCCAAGGAATGTGCAACTAAGATATATTTAAAATCTTTTTTTTACAAAATGTGCATGTGTAATTGTGTATTGTGTTCAGAATAAATAATTCTGTCTTTTCCTTCTATCTTTTTTTAACTAGTTGGAAAGCTAAAGCCAAAGGAAATGACATGTTAGGAAACACCGTCAAAGCTAGGGTAAAAGGATATGACACACTGGGGAACATCCTCCTTAGGGCGTAGCTTAGATAAAGGCCAACAAAGAGAATGAAAAACCTTTGTTTTATGCCATTTTGTTCTGCTAGTCCAGTGGTTCCCAAAGATTTTCTGGGCCCTCCTATGGATTACAACAAAATCCCCCCCATAAAAGAAAAAGAAAATCAACTGAGCACACACATTGTTCAACCAGACATAAACCTATACACATATTTTGTTTTCAAACTCCACTGAAGTTTATTTTACACTTCAGGTTGCAACAAAATACACTACAAACCATCTTTACAGTGAAACACTTTTGTGTAGCTGTCTTTTTTTTTTTTCATTCATCCACACCGCTTCCCGCGCCCGCCCCTGCAATGGCACTGCACTCCCCCACAGTGCCCCACACTTTTGGAACCACTGTGCTAGTCCTTAAGGATAGCATGAACTATGGACCAGCTGTATTTTGGTATTTATAAATGGAACTCCTGAATTTAACTCACTGACTCTTCTTCAACCTCACACATCAAGAACTTAGCATGGAGAGGGATAATTCTCCACAAATAAAGACAATAGATATATATATATTTTTACAATAAATGAAAATGAAAAAAAAACAACAACTTTGCAAGCAAAAGATGTGCAAATACCAGCAGAAATGTTATTTGAAATGAGTAAAACTGTGCAAATTCCAGCAGGCATGTAAGCACATATTGAGTTCGTTTGGAGCAGTAATGGTTATAGAGTCTAATAGCTGCTGGGAGGAAGGATTTCCTATATATGCATTTAGGATGCAGGAGCCTGGTACTGAAAGAGCTTTCCAGTTCAGCAACAGCTTCATGGCTGGGAGACATTGTTCCTCCCAGCGGCCTAGGTCAGGGGTGCATCTGGCACAGAGCTGACCTTCCTGATGAGCTCATCTCACCTGTAGATAAGCTGCTGCTCCAACAGTCTACACCATAGAACATGGCTGAGGCCACCTCAAAATGAATGAAGGTCTTCGACCGCATCCTACACCTCAAAAGACCTCAGCCTCACACGCTGCCTATCTATGCCGTTTGCTGCAGGTCTCCCTTTACCTGTCAGCTAAGCTGTCAAATACTGGACATGATCACTACAAAATTTCAATACTATGAAACCTCCAGAACAGAAAGACCGTATTTACAATTCTTAAAACTGCATCTTCATAATCTCCACGATCTTTGCAACCTCCCAAAAGCCTTTCGGCTGTGTGTGTTCTGTTTCATCTGCAGGGAGGATTTTTTTCACATGGAGACATACTTGGTGTGACTGCTCCTTTTCTTATTAAACAAAGTTATTATTTCAAAAGCTTATTTTTGTGTATAGTTAGGTTATCTTGGATTTTAAAAAATAGCTTGATCTGTAAGGGGAGAATTACTTTTTTCACAGCACTGTACAAGACACACAGACATTAAATACAAACAAAATATACATACAGTTCTCAGTAAGACCAGGAGAGGGCGCTGTGACTCCATGGCAAGTCACTTGTGTTAACCGACATAATTTACTCAGAAGGAGTTAAGCTTGTGTTCAAACCAAAGTTGCTCAACAAGCTTTTAGAGGAGTATCCTCTTTGCCATAATTTTGGCAGGTAGAATAATTAACATATAACATAAGTATTTCACTTAAGAGTGTATATATGCATTTTATGTGTTGCACACACATATATAGATATATATATGTGTAGAGAGAGAGCGAGAGAGAGAGTCATTGAACATATAAACATTTTCCTTTCTCTGTCATATCAAGACACTCAGGCATACAGAAGTACAGTCATAGTAGTATTTGTGGCCCTTCACAGGTATTGAATGCCACTGGGAAAGCAACCCCCAACGAGTTTGATAGCGCTTTTGATTGACAGATTTGTTCCCCTGCCTTCCTTTCTCATCTCGTCTTCCACACACGTTCAACTTGTCCCTCGCTTCTAAAACCTAGGACTCTTTGATCACTCTGCATGATTGTGCTGCACTGCAGAGCACCACTAAAGATGGCAACAGGAGGCAAGGAGGTTGGAAAGAGATGGAAAGTGGAGGACAGACAGAAAATATTCCACCCCTTTGTTTTTCTTTTTGTGGCATCTTGCCTTCAGGGAGCCTGGTTCTTTGAGAGAAATTCAAGAGCTTAGCAGGGATGTGTGTGTAACCGAATGTGGGTGTGTGTGTGTGTGCTCTTGCATGCATGTGGAGAACCCCGGAGAGCACGACAGCCTCTCTCTTGTTGACTTCTAAAAGTCCTCCAGTGGCCTGAGACATGACGGTGATCCACATCCTCCAGCAGCCCAAAGGATGTGAGGACAAAAGCACAGAGAAGAAAGGAAAAAAGAAAAGGAAACAGAGGAAGTGAAAGAACTAAAGACAGCTGGGAAGGGAAAAGAAATGAGAAACATATAAGGAAGAATTCATTAGAGCTAAATAAAGAATACAAGTGAGACCCGGTGCAAGAGGAAGAAATGAAGACAAATGAGAACAGAGGTTCAGGGGATAAAGCAGAGGCAGAAGAATGATGAAAGGAGCGATCTTCAATAGGATAACAAGGAGACGTGTCATTCATCTGTCAAGGTGACAAGAAGTACAGCTGCCAACTTCATTCACCCAAAAATACCACTTCTGATTTATTTACTCTGTGTCCTCTTGAGTTCAAACAGAGGTTAAGTGCAAAGTTTGATGTGGCTACAGGTAAGGCTGCAGAGACCAACATCGGAATGAATTCTTTATACATTCAGAAACACAGTGGGGACCGTTAATGCTGCCTCAACCTTTTCGACCACAACACTGATGATGCCAAGATAAGAAGGCAGCGTGCAATGCAGCAGTGTCGGCTTTGCATATTCACAAACATGCACAACGATGGTGGCCTATTTCACCATCTGCTAAACAGAGCGCTGCAACAGACAGAAATAGTGATATGAAGAGAATGTAGGAGGAATGTAGGAGGGAGATCATCTTGTCCTTTTTTGGGTAAAGTGGTGAATAATGGTTCATAACAAGTGTGAATGCATGTTACATTGCTTACATATTCCCTTTTTATTTTCACTTAGCAATGCTGGATGTAGAAATGATTACATTATATGAAAAGCCATGTTTAATATAATCAGTTAATTTCCATACTTCTACACATTTTTAACCAAGAATGAGTAAAGCAGAGAAGAGGCAAGCAACAAGACTCGGTTAAGTTTTGCGGTTTTATTCAAAAAAAATTCAAAAAGAATTGCTGTTTTTCAAATCTGTCTTTAACTCATTATGATGATGAACTAAATGTTATTTTTTTCTATTGGTTCAAATCCATTTCAGTCAAACAACTTTCATAAGTTTTTGCCTGAGCAAGCTGTGCAGCTACAAATCTTTTGAAGTTACAACCTATTTTTGTCTGCTTGCTTGACTTGCAAAACTGATATAGGCCAATGTGTATTATTTTGCTAATCTTGCAAATGTGTGTTTTTTAGAGATGCACCAATTATTTGACCCAAGATCTGAATGTGTTTAGGGACAAATGCTTTGATGCATTAATTGGGATAATCTTGTAATTTTTTCATTTTCATTTCTATTCAAACTAATGAGACAATGCCTGCAAACTAGTTAGGCAGTTAGCTTTAGCTGGGGTGCTGATATTCACTTTACCTTTCACTCAAACACTTTGCTGAATATATTAAGCAAACCCTAACAATTTGGGTCTATATGAGCTCCAAAACATCCTACTGTTCTCTAAATTGCATGCTCTGCATCCTGCACGCCCGCTGCTAAAGCTGCTAGCTTCTGTTTGGTTCTCTTCAGCCCCTCCACGACCCCAACACACCTCTTGGGCTCTGAGGTGAGAGACCTCTCTCCTCATATTCTGACAAGCACAAGTCAAGTTTACAGAGAAGAGATTGCACAATGGTGAGGCATTTAAACATTCACACGAGTTTGTTGACGGAACTACCTTTACCAGTGAAAATGGAGCACATTTTTTCCCATGAGTCACAATCCTTGAAAAAAAATAAAATAAAAACAATTGTCAGACTCATAATCAGAAATTGTGGGTCAGAAAAATGGAACTCAGTATTATCCAGGAAAAATCTTAGTGCATTCAGTGTTGGTGAAATTAATGTTAATATGTAGTGTTTTTTTTGTTTTGTTTTTTTTATATAGGATAGTCGGGCAAGAGGTTATTTCATGTGTTTAACATTAGCTGTACATTAGATTAGATTTATTTTAAATAGATTAAAAGCAACACTACTGTCTACCAATGTAGTATACATATACTGAGCCCCACAGTCAGTCTGTTTGGTATTATCCAAGCAACAGGGTTTTATGAGAACTGGGCATTTGGAAGATAAAGGGCTCCTAGATCACATTTAATATTGACAGCCATTGCACTATGAGAGCAGAGATCTACGGCAAAATTCATTCACGTCTTACAGAAGAGTTATAAAAATAACATTATGGCACACTGTTGCTGCTGTACAGACAGAAGTTCATAGCTTGTGTTCCCTAGGAATGTTTGGGCAGCGATGGAATACAGAAACATGTGCAGTCCAGGACAGCAAGAAATGTTCATACCTCTACATGAGATAAACTAAACGGTAGTTGCACAAATTGATGGTCCAACACAGAAGAGCAAATCTGTTGGTTCAAGAGTCAGTGATTCATTAACGTCTGAAAGACAAAAGACACTAGTTTGAAGCTAGCAACACATTTTGGAGAGGTATAAAAGGTGGAGGAAAGAGCTAGATTGGTTTGGGTCGATTTTTTTTCCTATAATAAATTAAAGCATTATTTTCAAACTCTTTATCAATTCCTTTAAGTTATTTTTGTCTCGCTTTGAAATAATCTAACACATGTAAGCATGAAAAAAGAAAGAGCAGAAGATATCTGCAAGAGTGTAAATAGTTTTCCACAGCACTTTATTAAGTAGCTTGTATATTTATGCACTCTCACAAAAACATGCAATAACTGAAAACACGCACATGTAGTCACTTTCAAACACACAAAATGTCTGCAAGTTTTGTGGAAAGATTTGCAAATGAAGCAAACATCCTCTTTGAAAAACTCTGCATCTATCAGTGAAGTCACAGCAGGAATTGGCTGGCACTTGCCTCTTCATGTCTTTATTCGCCTTCATCATCATTCTTTTCTTCTTCAAGGTTTTTTTTCCCCCCCAATAAAACTCAAAGTGAAAGGATTTTAGAGGCTAAGATCCATAGCTTTGTTTGGAGATGAGTCAAGCAGAAGAAAAGACGACTAGGCTGTGTTTGTGAGCGAGTTTGAGTGTGCTGTGGCTCTTTGTTGATGGTTGATGCAGAGTTAATGTGATAATGACAAGCAGAGATGCAATTTATTTCCTGGGGTTCTGTGGTATTCAGCCACTGTGTGAGGTTAAAAGGTCCACAACAAAGCAACTTCAGCAAACGCCACCATCAGCATTTTTAACTTCCAGCTAAAAACACTTCAGCAAATTGCAGCATTTACTGCTTCTATGGATGTCAGAGTCTTCTGTCTAAACCTGTCTATTGATATTTACTTAACATACCTGCTTTTTTCTGAAAGCACAAACACATCTAATTTCAGGATCAAGCACTCACTGCCAGTAGGAGTCCCACTCAGCTGTGAAAGAAGAAAAATAAAAAAGGTACTTTCTTATCAGCGCTAGCCGGAGTCAGTCGCAGTAGATAAAATGAATTGAAAAAACCTTATAGCAAATGTTTTTTTCTCTGCCACTTCACACTTGTTTCTGCCACATTCAGAACAAAGTTTGCTTCCTACAATACTCAGATATTAGTCTTTTTTGCCTCAAAGCTACATGGAGCCAACAGTATGACATGGGGTTAGAATATTTGGCTCCATCTGTGCCTTTGACACTTGTGTCACAAAGCACTAGATGGTTGCAACATTTGAGTAGGCACTGTTGCCTTGGAGCAAGAAAGACTAAAACCATGGGATCTTTTTGCATGTTCTTCCTGTGCATGTTTGGGTTCTCTCCAGCTTCCTCCCACAGTCTCTCTAAATTCTCCTCAGGTGTGAATGTGTGAGTGCATGGTTGTTTGTTATGCTTGTCTCTGTGTTGTCTGCTATGGACCGATGACCTATCCAGGTTGTACCCCGCCTATCGCCCATTGACGTATGGGAGGATAAGCGTGTTAGATAATGGATGTATATAATGCAGCATCATGGAAGGAGACATGGAGCAATGTCCAACATCTCACCAATGTGTTCAGAAGACCCTAAAAGCTTTCTAACATCTTAGACAAAAGTGTATGTTTTCATTTACCAGTACAGTATCAATGTATAAATATATTTACATGGGGTTAGATTCTCTCAACTTTTGCCTTTAAAGTAAATCAAAATATATTTTTCTACAAAAATATATTTTTGTATATTTATGCACAAAGATATATAATTTAATTGTATATTACATTTGAAAAGAAAAAATCAAAAAAATTTTGAAGACTAAAAATCTTTTTTTTTTCAACATGATAAAATGAAATTATGTCAATTTGTGCTTTTTGGCATTTTAGATTTTGGTGAATAATTACACTATATTCTAAATGCAGAACATGACATAAGCATAAAAAATATCTAAACCTGGACTATGTTAAGGACTGACATTTACTCATGTCTAAATGAAATGTTCAAGTAGCTTTTGCATTTAAATCAGGTCTTTTGCTTAATGGGTTACGATTTGTGAAACATCATATTGACATTAATGATTTCTGTTATTTATTCAAGTGAAGCAGCAAAATCAGTGAGGCGGTATCACGTCTTCTAATTAAATAGCTGAATAGAATTGAACCATTAATAATTTTTTCGTTTACTTCTGTGCATGCAGGATGTGTAGTGTAAATCTAAGTGACAGCATTGTTCGGTTGTTTACAAGAACTGCTTTTATCTATGAGTGGGTCCCTCATCCCCTGACGACACTATTTTACCATAGTTTACATTTTTCTGCAAAAGCTTTTATTTTCAAATTTTGCATTAACAGTTTAAAGTGGTGAAAGAAACAATTCATCAGATGAAGAGAGGGTTTCTGACATGGGCAACCGCCCAGGGCAGCATCTTGCCAGGGAGAGCCATGACACAATCCAACTTTAACTCACTTTCAGGCATTCTGCGCCCGGGTACATCATCGACCTCCACTAAATGAAATCCCGTAAGCTGGAAAAGACATTGCGAGAAATCCGCCAACTACCTTCTTCAGTACAAAGATGTTCCTAACGCCACTTACTACCCAAACCTCATGCACTCTGGCTGAAGATGAAGAAGGAAGAAGTCAGATGGTGGTAGAGGGCAAAAATGTCTGTGTTTCAGAGCAGTGAAAAAAAAGCTCTGTCAATCTATTTTTACCAATCAATTAGTAAAAAGATAATGACAATTAATTGCATTTCATTTTCATTCTGTTTTATATTCAACAAGCAGAACAGATAATCCACATCACGTCATTTAAGGGTTTCTCTACAGTCACAAAGGTTTGAAAGGATAACCTTTTAAAGTGATCAGAAATCGGCAAGACTCTGAACGATACTTGACCATGCAAATACTCCCCTCAGAGGGAGAATAATCCCGCATCCGTGGTTCAGCTGCGCTAGACATTCTCCAAAGCCTTTTGTCCATAACTCATCAACGCATCGCTATCAGCTCTCAGATAGCGTCCAGATCAAAGATGATACTCTTATGGATTTTTTTTGCTTATATTGATTGGTTTAGTGACTTCCTTGCATAAAGTTTAAACTGCCTGCTTGTCTAAACCAAGTGTGCAATCTGCCAAATTGATGCGTGGCTATTAGATTTCTCTACCACTGATTAAAAAAAAAAATAATTAAAAAAATGGAAGATTGTGTAAGTGTGCTACATATGTCAGCTGAGTTCATCTGCAGTCACCAGTCAGCTTCATTCAAGCTCTGGTTTGGAAACATTAATGATGGATAAAGCATTGCTGTTATTGACAAATAAGCTCTAAAAGCATTCCAAAGTTTTCAAAGGTCAAAGGGGTCTACAGCAAGTGAGTGCTTCAAGTTAGGGAAGATGAACAAAAGGTTGGATGCTCCGCACAGCAGCACAAGCAAAGCATGAACATCTGAAGAGACAACATCCAGAGGTTAATGACTAGCTGACAGGAACGACAAAATCCCAGCAAGCTATTTTAAGCTACAGAATGCACTCTATGAAGTCAGGCACATTAGCTTTCTGCAAAAACTTTCTCTGTTTAAGAAAGTGTTTAAAATTAGAGTCTTGGTACAAGTTTGATGGGTTAAAGTGTCTGTTTATGTCCATGTTTGAAGACCCAGCATCATATAATGAACATTTTTATTTTTTGTTTGTCTTAAGCGCAATTAATTGTGCAAAATTATCTTAAATATTTAATTGAATAAAACCCAAACAAAACATATTCAGCAATTTTGTAGTATGTTGTAGGAGTACTAAGAACAGAACAGCTTGTGCTTTGGAGGGAATCTATTGTTTCAGCAAATCTAAGGAAGATCCTTTCTCAGTGTGGGCAGTGGAGCAACCTCTCGCATTCTGACAGACTGTGAATTGTAAAACTACGGAGCACTCTCTTGGCCATGTACACATATCACAAGATCAACCACACTTCTAAGAATTTGCAGGTCTAGAGCACCATCTCATACTACTCTCTTGTGGTTATATCTCATGTCCATGTCCAAAAGAAACATAAATAAAAAACCCAGATAGGGAAACCATTGATGAACCCTAGTGGAGCCTGGTTTTGATGGCATCATAGCGCCATTTGAGGTACAGCAGTAAATAAAGCTCTGCTTTGAAAACATTAATGATGTTTCCAAACATCATTAATATTACAATACTCATACCAGAGTATTGTAACATTACAGTATTGTAATAGACTCAATAACTTCTCTCAGTAATCACAAAAATAATCTGAACTGCTACTGAAAACTTGTGGACTACTGCAGCAGGTAAGACACTAAGACACTGACCACTGATAACTATTTTTCAGAGGCCCAAAGATCACTGCATAATGTGGCTGCAGAGCAGAGTTTAAGATATTTCTTAGAGATTTACATGTAAGGCTCATTTAGTTGTTATTTTCTTAATATTTTTTAAAGATTCTGGTAGTTACAGTAGATACTTCAGTATTGTGCTGCTGTTGTCCATTCTATTATAGCTTTGTTCATCTCCACAACTTGCCAAAAGTAAATGTGTTGGAATCTCTGGCTTAAATGTTTATAAAACCCCTGAATCAAGATTGCTTTCTCATTTCATATATTAGTTCCTTATAACATGGTCCAGACATGATGGCCAGTGGGAAGGAAAATGCTGCAATTCTCCTGTGAGCAGAGCTTTCCAAGTGTGCTCCACTTGTCTTCTGCCACTGCCACTCTGACTGCATGTTAATATCAGTCAGACAAGGGGTGCCAATCCTCTACCCCAAATTAAGGTTTTTCACTTGAGTAGATGCTACATGTTCTTCTCTGAATGTTTCAATTCTTTTTGATTTTGTGTTAAAGGGACAAACTGTAAACAATAGGAAATACCAAGACATATTTTTCCATAATTATTCTGTCGCTAATGCATTTCTGCTTCACAGTCAAGATATTCAGGAAACAAACAATCTCAAAATAAATAACGAAATTAGATTTTTTTTTTTTCCTTCTCAATAAAACCAGCTTTTTGAAAACATATGCATCTTCTTTTCTGTGTAGTTTTCTCGATGAAGGAATTTCCATATGGCAGATGATCTGTGGCAAGCGTAGCTCAATACTGGAACCTTTTTATTTGGAATGTTTATGTGAATTGTTTTTGACTGGGTCTGTCTGTGCAAGTGTGAATTAGGAATAGCTGCAAAATAAAGTAACAGAGATGTGCAAATCCATCACAAAATATGCAGAGAAATGTTTTACTCTGAAACAAAGACTGAATTGCGCCCATTCAGTCAGCGTCTTCCTCCGTAATTTGTTCCATGTTTTGTCTTCATTTCTGCTTGGCCCTAATTAAAGCAATATACTATATTGTTATATTGTTTACATTGCACAATATCAGTGTCATAAGGACTGCTTGGGTTGGGTAATGTGTACAATGCATGTATAAGTTGATACATTTGCTTTGTTGAATCGAATCGCTGCAGCAGATGCTCACACTTAGTTTAGATGACGGTAACAAAGAAGCCAAAGCTGACAGAGAGTAATAAAACAATCTGATAACAAAAAACAGCATGAGCGAGGAAAATGTGAATTTATCAGCCAATATCATCATTGCAGGATTAATTACATGCCTTCCTAGTACCTTGCAGTCATAATGCTTTTTTTTTTTACTTTACAGGGGAGAACTGTACAAAATTTGTAAGATATAAAGTTAAAAGTTCTTAAAATGTGTAGTAGAGCTGAAAAATAATGACATTTTGTTTGTTAATAAACTTGATGCTTGTTTTTCATTCATATTTTTTCTATGACATCTTCTTCAAAGTCTTCTGCCACAACCAAATGTGTGACTTCATAGGTCCCTTACAGAATATGGAGTATTTTTTTCCCCCAGAAACGTGATTTTTCTGACTTATGTAGAGAAATCAGTCTCTTATAGGGCAATAGTAGGAAGTTTTTTCCTTCTGCTAATTAAATACCTAATCCAAAATAATAACATTTACAAAATTCAGTGTGGTTGGTTCACACTGCCCTCTTTCCATGTTTTAGTTACTCTCTTTCTGTCCATGTTCATCTGTCTCCTTATTTCTCTCCATCCCTCTCAGGCTGTAGCAACTTTTTTGTAGTTCAAAGTCTGTCAGCTGAGCTGGAATTGCCATTTATTGGGTGTTCTGTGTGTCTCGCTTCTACTTACTCACACTCATGTTTACCCAACATTATCCCCCCTCTGCACAAGGCTGTCTTGTTTGGGATTCCATTTTGACTGACTAGATTTTTCCTGGCACCTCATAATAAAGGAAGGTTTGAGTTTGTTTACTCAATTTACCAACTTATCCATCAGACTCATATTGGATTAGCCTTTATTTTTGGGATGGATTTGCTTTTCTCCCATCAATCTCAGTCTTGCTCCATTCATGTCATATTCATGCACATCACTGTCACTATTTCCCCCTCTGTTTTGCTGTTGGGTCTTCATGTTTTTATTTGGTGAATCACAGATGGATCTGAGCCAAAGCTAAGAGTTACCCGTTGCTGTTATATGAAACTCTGCGGGTTTTTAACTTTATATTTAAGTCAAAATGTGCATATTTTTGACTGTGTTTTTCTCCGACTTCAAGACACTACTAATATGTTTCAAAAATATGTGTTAGGGTGATTTCAGAAGCACATCAAACCTTGCAATACTGGGAGGCCACATCACTCATGACTGGTAAGGTAAGCGGTGAGGTGTGGAATTAGACTGAACACTGCTGGACTTAATGTGAAATATAATGCCACCAGGGACACCACATGTAAATGGGATTTATTTCCATAATAAGGCCATTAGGTTCAATGTTTCGTTTAATAATCTCTTGTATAATGGAGAGAAGTGTTTGTGTTTATTATTATCTCGGTGTGAAAGAAATGGGCTTATGTATTTATTCAATGTTACTTCAAAACTTGTATTTATAGATAGCAACTGAAACTTAACTATTTGGCTACTATTTTCCTGATAATCAAGTGGTGCCCTGACCTTGCAATTTTGATCCAAATCGCAAGTTTAAATATTATTTTATTAATCAAATCAAAACTGTTTTTTTTATCTGTGTACTGCCAAATTACATCAATGTGGCTTGACCTGAAATATTTAATTTAAAGAAGTACTGATCGAATGAAGAGATAGCTATTAATTCATATTTTAACAGCTTGTTAATGGGTAATTTTATCAATACATTCTTTCACAACCAGCTCTTTGTGGACATTTTGATCTTGATATGACCCAAAGTAAAAATTAGTTTGACACTCCTGTCTAATGCATCTGATAATGTTGCATACTCTACTTTAGCACCAACTGAGTCAAGGTAAAAAATATTTTTTTGGACACAACAGTACAAGTGCAAAATGAGGTACAGATTCAAAATGCAGAAACAATTCAATGCTAAAAATTCACTCATCTGCTCAGGGTGAGCGCTCGCTGAGTTGCTTAAAATGATGATAATAATGGCATCAGTGTCAATAAAAGAAACATTGAGTCGGCAGCTGTAAAGATGAGAGAAAGACAGCATCACCAATTCTTAGGCAAAAATTACACATTATAAAAAGTGGAAAATGAAAATCCATACGTCATCAAAATGATGAAAATAGAACTCAAAAAATAGTACATGCAAGAGAGGCCAACTAATATATACATATATTTTTTAAGAAAAAGACTGGCAGAGTTTACCACAGCTGTGGTGCAGAATGTTGCTGACAGGTCCTGCAAAAAACATTCAGAACCAGAAGCGCTGAGAAATATATTTTTTTTCCCTTTCCAATTTTCATTTTTTTGTCGCCATCCCCCAAATGATTCATGTCATTTTGTGTTTTGCAAATAAAATACATTTTTTAATTTGTTAACACAGCTCTACTTGTGACAAAGTCTGATAAAAAATAAGCGCACCCTTTGGGATTTTAGGCAACATTAAAAATTGCAGAGAAGACTCGTAATCAGGAACTGTTGAGCAACATGAATATTAAGTGCTGCAGTTACACAATATTTTTAATCCTTTAGTGCAGCTTTCAAAAAGCTGGTGTCACCCTTTGTATTGATTTCCTGGAAATTCCTCTCAGAAAATGCAGTGTTAAACACCCTCAGCTGCACATTCTTATGGTTGTCTCTTCCTCTTGCAACTCAGCATCACACTCTTCACTTGTATCATGACATTAACTCTTCCTCCTACATGATCCACAGGGTATTAGCATGTTTATATTTATGACTGTTTATTTTTGTTGTTTCCCTCTCTGCGAGGGCAAGCCCAGACCGTAAGCCTTATCAAACATTCTGTCTGATCAAAATCTATGAATTATAAATAGGGAGAGCAAGAAAATGCATGTGTGTGTGTAGAAGGGGGGTGTTTGCGTGTGTCTCTGCGTATCTGTTAGCGTCAAAGTGTACCAGTGAGACCAAGAAGAGGAAGACGGAAAAAAAAAATACTGTGAAAAAGCTACTTGAATTGAGTCTGATCAGGATTAATGAGTTATTGTAATGAGAACAAACAATTGTTTGATAGTAGACAAGGAAGCCCTGCAGTAATTCTCAGCTGTATGCTTCAGACAGAGACACAGTGCTAAAGCGAAACAGAAGGTAAATGTTTTATGCACTTTCTCTCCTCAGAAAGTTAGATGATCCAGCTGTGCTGCATGTCTCAGGCTTGTCCTTTTTTTCTATCTTCCAAATGCATTTATTAAGTTGTAATCTGTGTATTTTGGGTTTGCTTTGGTTTTATAATGTCATATAGGACGTACTTGATTCTTGGATTCTACTTTTTGGGACGTGTGAAAAATATCTTTAAACAAAATATTTTATTTATTAACAATGTGTGCGTGTGTTTAGTTTTGTGAACCAACATTTATTATTCAGGTTCTTAGTAAGTTTATCTTCCTTTGAAAAATCTGGAGAAAATATATTTTCTCTCATTTTGCCCGTGGCTTTTCAAAAGCACCCTTAACACTGAAAATATTGAAAATATTCACAGCTGAGTGATACAATGGTGAACTTAATAACACCAAATCCCAACATGTCAAATAATAAATCAGACAAAAAAAACCTGATGAATTTCCCTTGCTATTCTGCAATATATTACCCTAATACACATGTAAAACCAAAGACAAAAAAAAAAAAAAAAAATCCAATTATTGCTTTCTGTTTTCAGTGGTATGAGTACAGCATGTCTACCTACTTGACAGAAATACTCTTGATACTTTCTGGAAGAAAATATGAGCCCATTACATGTTTTATTTACATCTCTGTCAAAGTATAACAAAGGAATTATTACTTTGCCTAAAGGCCCAGTAGATTACATTTTGTAAAGTTTAGAATCCACAAAATGCAAACAAATAAAAATGGACTGTTTCATTTTAGATGCTGCATGCTCTAAACTTTCATTTAGTCTCCTGTGTAGAGTGAGAAAAGTAAAAGCCCGGATAGGATTCTTGTGGTAATATGATTATCAGCAATAATTAATTATTGCCCCATTACAGATTTCTTACTTTTGTTCTTTTTCTCAAATGATCAACAGATTTATATACCACTCCAAGATAAATACATAAAATTAATAATAAATAAATAAAAATTAAATACAAGAAGGCATTTTCAAGAAATGATTACATTTTTTAAGGGGAAAACAAATTACCCCAACCAAACTGGCTTTATAAGAACATAATATTTTCCCTCTTTATCAACAAATGGAGAAACATTCTAGGAATGTCCAATCTACCAAAATGATCTCAGCAGCACACTGACAATTCATCCCAGAGGTGAGCAACTATAAGCAAGAGCAACAGTAAAAGCTTTTAACTGTCACTTTCCTGAGCAAAGGTCAATGTTTATGATTAAACAACACGAAATAGACAGAGGCAAAAGTTGTGTCCATGAGAGACTTCCAAGGTAAAAACTACTGCTGACCAAAATTAAACCAAAGCCAGTTACATAATTTGCCAAATCACATCTTGATGATCCATCAAGACTTTTGGGAAATTAGTGCATAGTTTTGAACAAGTTTTTATAACCTTTGTATTTTTTTGGTGCCAGCAATGAATAGATTGCTGTAGATCTCCAGAAGCTATGGAACATGATTCTGTTTCCACCTTGCATTTAAATGTCTCCCTTGGAAATCAATGCAAATTGCATCCATCTGCCCAGGCTCTCTGCCTCCCACACATCAGGATGACCAGCTGGTCCTCCCATCAGGTGCAGTGCAACGCTAAACGGACACATACACAAGCTCAAAGTTCCCCTTGACGGCTGCTGTTTGTGTTACATCACGGACGTTGTTGTTCTCTTAAAAGAGGAGCAGACTAGCCTTCTGTTCAGGTTTGATATCGATTTTACTTCTCCTCCTCTGATTTTCAACATCCTTCTTTGCTTCCTCTCTTTTCAACTTGGCCTTCAACGAGTTTTTTTTAATTTATTTTTTATTTCACTGAGGTAAGGCAAACAAGCATTAGAGGGTTAGGTTAGAATTACCCAATGCCCATAAAAAATGACCTTTTCAAGTGTTTTCATTTCTGGGTGTAAATGTTACTGTTTACGCCCAGAAATTTTGCGCATGCTCACAATGCTGGAGGACAAGCAGACGATTGTCATTCATAGCCACACAATGGTGGTAGAAAAATTCTGGTAAGAAAATTTAAGTTGGAGATGCAGGTATTATTAATTTAGATTGTCTTTTTCAGAGGATCACAAAAAGTATCACAATATATCGCTTTATTATTGTCCCCTTGAGAAAATTCTTTCTTACAGCAAAGTGGGAGAGAAATGAAATTTAAACACAAACAAAGAAGCAATCACACATAAGCAATGACAAATCAATATAACGTCTATGTCTGTATCGCATATTGATCCATAATGCATGATGGTGCCAGTGCAAGAGCAGAACTGAATTCAGAGAAGGAAATTTGCTGATGAAATCAGTGATTCAACTCTTCTTGATTTTTTTGTTTTCTACACAAGTCAACCTCAGCTGCACATTAAAGACTTCTCTGATTGTCCGTAGGAATACGGGAACATTTAGACAGACCTGCATAATGGAACAGTTGCTGCTTGAGCTGACTTCTTAAAATATTGATACATTTTAAAAGTGTTGCTGTTGTGGTGGGACATCAAGGTAGAAGCACTGATGTTATAGCTTGCCATGCTTATTCTAATCACAGGCATACAAACTTTATTCAGTAGGCATCACTAAAAGTGTAACTTTTAGTCTACACTCTGCACAAAATGTTAAAGTTTTCTTAGTAAGATTTCATTGGCATTGCATTATATTCACCAGTTTTCTTATGCATTACAAGCATCAGTGTTACGGTCACTGATCTCCAGGGATCCCCTTCATGAGAGAGAAACTCAGCGTTCTCCTGAGTTTCACTTCTGCCTGGTTTCCACAGGTGAGATATATTGGAGCTCATCATTATAAAGATTTGCATCCTTGCTGTATCTTGCAGATTTTTGTCCTTTCTTGTATACAGACTTTCTCATGTAAGTATTGGCCGATCACCAATCTCCCAAAATTATGGAAATCATCTGACCTGTAAATCATCATGCCGATAAAAGAGTGCACCTTTACTGTTCACTGCTAAGGTGGCTTTTCTTAGACAGAACATTATGACCTGTGCCATTGTTTCTTACATCAACTGTGTCCCTCCTATGCGGTCTGTTGTCGTTGAGAGTTTTATCCATTTTCTCACGCCCTGCGTTAAGCTAAGCTCACACACATGCACACATAATTATTCAAATGGTTGAAGTTCACCCCAACACGCGTTCCTGTTCCATCACTGTGGCCTGTCTGCTTTGATGCCAGATGCAGTCTCGATTTATTAAAGTCTATCACAGTTAGGACACCATCTTGAAATATCTTTTTCATAAAGCAAAATTGCCCTGGCATATAGAGGCAGTAAGCTTCTCCATATGGTGTGCTTGAAATGCCAAGAAAGGACTGAAGGGGAAAAATGAAAAAAATGTTATAGCTCATTACTGAGTCTGTTTATGCACTACACATTTTCTAAAACATTTAATCATCAAATAAAACATCAGATTTACATTCTGACATGTAAACAATCAATATTTAAAGTTATGACTACAACAGTATATGAGCTAGAACAACCAGAAGAAGAAGTAAAAATCGTTTTGTGGTCACTTTATTGACAAAATTCAGTTTTCTTTTCAATATTTTTCAAGAACTAATTTTCATCTATGTTTATTTTTTGATTCCTCTGTATTGGGATCCGGAAGAAGTTGTTTCTTGAGTTTTCATTTCTTTCTTTTTGTTCCTCGAATCTCCGGTTGTTTTTTTTGTGTTGAGAGACAACGCATGAAGAACGGCGAGCCAGGATCCACAAGAGCGGATTCACATTGTGTCCACTATGATGCCAAAGAAGAACCTTCTTCTGTTCCACTAGATCGGTGGGATTGCACATATTAACACTACCCGGGTAGCTACAATATAACAATTCAGATCTGAAAACTGAACTGAACTGAAAACAAATCAAAGGAAAAGAAACTTTTGAACTTGACTGACTTGACTTAGGACTACTAAAAGAAAACATTGACTATTTTGTTCTGTTTGTTTTATTGTCAAAATGTGTAATAAATACGTGTTTTGTTCAACACATTGTTTCCTTTGCTCCTCCTGAGTTGAACCTAGTTCTGGTACGCAGGTGACTTACCAGGTTAGTAGATCTTACATAAGTTACACACTGATTTATGGACAAACTCCTACCATCTTCACCACCGTCATCTAAGCTGTGATTAGACTGTACGTACCTCTGAATATCATGCAGTAAGGAGGTTAGCTGGAACTGAGAGGCTATTCTGAAAGCTATAGTGGTTTGTCACAGTTTATAGGTAAAAGTCTTAAATTTCTACAAATGCTGAAATGAAGAGGGAATAAAACAGTCTGTAAACCAAGAAGGCCTGTTTAGAGCTTCTATTGCAATCCTGATGCAATGTTTTCAGTGGCAGGAGAACAAACATGCATGTGATGTTATACTCCTCTTGAACTGGTGCTCTACTGTCTGAGCCTGCAACTGCAAACTATGACACTAACGACAGAAGAAGATGTTTCCACAGCATAATCTGTACAGCTTCAAAGGTGTGCAATGCACATCAAATGTGCCTTTTGTATTTTGTAAGACTTATATCAATAACTTCTGTCATGTGAAACAACATGGCAAAATTGTTTAATATATTACTTGGCAGTATTTGTAATAGCATTCCTAATTTGTCACACTGTCACATTAAAAATGCAGACATGTAATTTATTTTAACTGAGTGGCTTTTGTGCCATTTAAAGCTTGAATGGTGTGGTGTGCACATATATTCAGCTTTATTCTTTGCAAAATTACCATTCACTGCAAATACAACTGCAAAAATCTAAGTCTCACAACAGATTCACAATTGAATGTGGGTCTAAACTTTGGCTTTGCCATTCTGACACATCAATATAGTATAAAGAGACAGTATTATGTGTTTCACAGCCACATAGTATTATTTATAGTACAATGAAGTTACCTTTTGATGCTATATATCAAATATGGCTTAAAAGAAATTTGACCTTTTAATTTAATGCTTTGACATTGGGCCTCTATCCCTTCAGGAAGTCATCACAACATTGCTCATCCTCCATTAACACTTTATCAATTGTTGGTCTACATTCTGCACAAAATGTTAAAGTTTTCCTTCTAAGATTTCATTGGAATTACATTATATTCATCAGTTTTCTTATGCATTCATCAGTGTTATGGTCACTGATCTCTAGGGAGCAGAGCTTTCTCCTGAGGTTCAGGTCTGCTGGGCTGCCACATGTGAGACAGCGAGATATATTCCCCCTGTGAAATATACCACAGGTGGAGTATATCCACCTGTGGTATATGGTGCTAGTTTCGTCCTTGAAACTAGCGCTCTGTCCACCCAGACGTTTCCCACAGCTCAATGGTTGCCACAGAAGATTCAAGAATTTCTCAAGCATGCATGAAAGAATCCAAGAATCAAAGCAACACCCCAGGTATGTTCTTGATAAGAGAATACAATTGACAAGATATAATTTGTCAATTTTAATATAGAAAAAAGTCGATCTATCATAATATTGCCCCTTTAACGTAAACCAGTCCGTTGTAGCTGTGGCTGTATATTGAATGATTGTCCTTGAGCTCACCCTCACTCGCATTGCCCTGAAATTATCACTATCCATCCTCTCAATAGTCTTTGATCCTACAGAAAAAACAATCCAGCACCATGATTTTGTGTTTTACAAGCAGTATGTGGCAGATATTTCATTTTGGTGTTATCTAATCTGATCACATTTTTCCACATTTCTTGTGGCACTCTGCAAACATAAGGCATTGCTCTGAACAGCATCTTTTTTGTTGTCACTCTTGTATGAAAGCCAGATTTAATTAAGCCAGCACATTTAACAGTTGTCCAGTCAAAAACTGCAGATTTCTGCAGGTCCTCCTGAATTATGATGGAAAATTATAAAAGAGGTACAAAAACTTTTTCAAGGAACTGTACCTGTAGCCAGTGATATAAATTCTGCTCATGAAAAAAGGTTTTTAAATTGAGTATTTGTCTTCTCTGACCTGGTATTTTATGTTATAACACAATCATGCTATGTCAGAACTGTGACTGTGTTTAAAGTTACAAATAGAACTACCAAAGCAAAACCATACATGCAAAGCAGATGTGAGTTTCAAACTGGAGATTCTGATCCAAATAAAACCCACATTTTTGGTGACAGTGAGTGAACTTTCAACTTTTGTGCATAACAAGATGAAAGACCATTATGATCTTTTAGTCAGTTTATCAGTCTTGAAATGCTCAGACAAAGAAGCTCCATTTGAAAGTACTGAAACAGACACAAGTGGGATTCTAAGAGATGAAGAGAAAACAGGGCAGGAGAAAGTGCTTTAGACTGAGTAGTTTGGGCCACTTTGAGGGAAAAGCATTCACAAGGCTGGGAAAAGATGCAAGTTTCAGTCAAGCTCAGGCGGTTTGTTTTGTGCAAAAAGGCAAAAAAGTGATGTAAGGCAATGTAATGTAGATATCCACCCACAGAGCAGCACACAAACCCATAAATTATTTACTTATGTCCATATCTTCGGCAAAACATCAAGTCTAAAGATCACAGATAGGAAATGTCTGCAAAATGCTTGCAGTTTCTGCAGTGGCACATGCCAATATCTGTTTAATACATCCGAACACATACTAACCAACACTGACACTACTCAATCAGAATCACAATCAATCTTTTCCTCATCCTACACACATTCCAATATTGCCAAACTATCTACTACAAACAGCTGTTTAGGCCTCAGTGTTATCAGATCTGCTCTAAAGAGTCTGCATCATTTAGGAGGTAAGTCAGTTAAAGTCCCCGGCTTCCGCTTTGAGGTTTATGACCCAATACTAACTATGTCTGTCAAACAGAAAAGACAGATTTCTCTAAGCGATAAAAGAGAAGTTGCTTCATCTGTGGAAATACGTGCCTACCTCTGTTTCTCCAAGAGAAAGGGAAAACTTTCATTTGCTTTCTGATATCCTAATCTCACATTTAAAAATCATAACTATTAAAATAGACAAACGACTCTCTCGTTTAACTTGGGAAAATTTTTTTTACTGTAATGAAACTCTATATCTGTCACTTTAGATTCATGCAAAATGTATTATAATTTTAGTTACATTACAGGTTTGATGTATCTAAAAACTAAAGAGAAATGAAGAACTGTGAGTGTTGTCTGTTTACCTTAAGCTAATCAAGATACTTCTTCATAAGGTGAAGAGATGAAAACGAAGGAGAAGGAAGCATGAAGGCAAATGTCAAACAGAGTCAAGGAAAATCTTCTCAAGCTAGTGCTGTGGCGTAATAAACTCTCCCAAAGATATCCAAATACCATGCCTTAATTATCTTATCAAGATATGCCTCCGACATCAAAGTGAGCTTTTCATTAAAACGAGGAGCACATTCATGGCCTTTTTGCCTGTCTCCTGTTCAGGAGTGGTCTAATCAGCTAACTTTCATGAAGATTTTGCTCCTCCATAAACTTGGGGCAAAACTGGAAACTTTCCTTGTGGACACTTGTTTACCATTAAAATAAGAGGTGCATGTAGAGGGTAAGACTTTCAAAACCATTTATTCATAGTGCCATATGAACTAGGAGAAGGCAAAAATCATGTTACTCAGTAAAGTAGGATTAGTCGATTGGAATAAACCGTGTAAAATTAAACCCAGTTGTATATCTTTCAATTACGGTAATCCAACAATGTCTTCCACATCTGATGTCGTACCTCAATTATCACATCAAGTACCAACATGATAATTTTAATCAAAATTACAAAGTAAGAAATGTAATTTATGTAGCACCTTTCTCAAACAGTTGTCACAAAGTGCTTCACAGTAAAAATAGCAAATGACAGTAAAAACACAATGAAAGAAACATTTAGGAAACTCTTAACGTGCTAAACCGAGTGGGAGGGACAATAAGTAGATTCTGCTCTGAAGACCTCAGACAACAAGTTGAAAACTACTGCTGAATCAAATCATAGATATAGAGAAGCTCCTGCTCATGCTGAGCTCTGAATGTCAAGAGCAAGATTTTATAGTTCATCTAATATACTGCAGGAAGCTAGTGAGAAGATTTTAAGACAGGAGTATAATGTGAGCTCTCATGTGCTGCAGGATCCTCATGCTGACTTTGCTCATAATTGCCTTTGGCACTTAGTAATAGTTATTCATAGGCATATCGAGCCTATTTTTACATTACAGTTACCTTTGTCATTCTTTGAAGAGTTTCAGACTCTTCACATAAACTGCAGTTTCTATAGTCTAATTTCCAAAATACCAGCTCTTGATGATGTTTTATACTCAATCTGTGTTGCTAATAATATAAATAGTGCAAGAAAGGTAAGTATTGTACCCCGTGCTGGACACGTGCCCCCAAAACAACTGCATACATGAAAGCATTTCCATATCAGTGACACAGTGACAAAGAAAACTGCACACACTCGGACAGTTTTCAAGTTGAAGCCTCCAGACGCCACTCTCATGCAGAGTGAAACTCTCTTTATAGGTAGATGTAATTTGTCAAAGGCAGATGAATTTATGAGAAAGCTAACTGCATCATTAACAGCAGAAATTTTAGTTGTACCTTTTGGTGACTCTTTGAAAAAGAGACAATTGCTTACACTGTCACAAGATGGTTGTGTGCAGTTCAGCTAGAAAGCAATTTGCTGTCAAAGATTGCTTCATTTGAATACAATTTCAAGCCCAAACAGACAATTTAATATGTTAAAAAAGTCCAGAATTAGCATAATGCTGAGAGGGAAAACTGTGTTTTTCTTCTTATTGTCTCATTAATCACTTTACCACCTTTCAAAGTTGTCTTGCCAAATCTCTGAGGTCATAACCTTGAGGCTGAAAACAGCACTTTAGAATAGAAGGAATAAGCAGATTTTACACACATACAACGGAAATAAAAGGGCTGCTCTTCACTAAATATTCCAAATTTTATTCTGAACATCTATAATTTTGATAAAATTGACAAGACCATGAAAACTTTAATCCAATTTGTCTTTTGGTTTAAATTCTGAATGTTAAGTTTCTTATTAATAGGTCAGTTATTGATCTTTGGTGCACCAAAAAAAAAAAAAAAAAAAAAAAACCTCACGACAACTTTTGTTTCAGTTTCTCCTCTGCAAGGTTAGGCCTTTGATTTACAATGCACCCTGTCCCTTCTGCCGTACATCTGAATAAGGAGGCTTACTGTTTGTGTGATGTGTTTATTAATGAGGCATGTTTGTCGGGGTGTGTGCGTGGGTGTGTCACTGTAAGACAGCTGATGAGCTTCTTCACAGACAGGGAGAAAGTGTGACAGTGACTGAGAGGAACGTCTTTAGGCATTCAGCTCTGTCTCCTGTCGGATTCCTGAAATAATTAATTTCCTAAATGTCCTGTAGAGGTCCCTGTTGCACTACCTCACTAAACTGATTTATGAGATTGCATTTCCTCTTCAAGGCTGCTCTGGCAAGGTGATATTTTAGTTTTTTTTATTGGGAACAAAGGCAGGTTTTAGGCTCAAGGAGATAAAGAAACAATGACTAAAGTTTTAAATGAGTTAACTGACCCAAACCTCTGAATTTCAAATTCGTAAGTGTTGTTGGAGAAAATGGGGTTTCATGAGTCAAATTTCTGCTCGGGAAGAATATTTATTTTAAAAAGATCCTTCTATGCCTACTCAGGTATAATGATGTCCTTAGTAGCAAAGCTACTGAGGTTGCCACTAACAATATTTTTTTTTTACCCGTCTACTGATTAACTTTCAAATTAAGCAATTAATTTACTAGTTAAAAAGTGATTTTATTTTATCTTAAAACTGTTTTAACTGAAATAAATCACTATTAATGTTATCAATATCATTTATGTACTTAGCTCCAGTATTCTAATTTTTTATATTAAAAGACTGATTTAGATAGAAGTGCACAAAAATAGACATTTCATGGTGGCACAGATTACATCAATTATTCACTGTAGTTCCAATGACATTACTGGGATGAAAAAGCCAACTTACAATAAATAACAAAACAATGGAAATTAAAGAAATATATGTTAATTAATGGGGATGTAGTTTAAAAATATGGTAACACCTAAAAACAAAGAAGAACAGACCAACACAAATGCTCTTTTATTTGGTCACAATAAAAGGTAAAGGTAAAATAGGAACAAACTTGCTCAGTTTTGAAAAAAACATGCTTTGTCTTGCAATGTTGAAAGCACTATTTCAGTTTATAAAGCAGCCACAAAGAAACATATAGAACTCCATATGGAATTATCTACAAGTTTTGCTAAATTAGTTTTTATGTGACTTCTTCACTTAATGTTGTTCTCACAATATTTAATGCAAACACTGACCAAGAAGGTAGCCACTTTTGCAAAGAGTCTGCATTGGTTTTTAGCTAAAAAAAACCAAAACCAAAACACAAAATTATCACACAACGTTGACGTGCAAATGTTTAAGCCAGATCTTGTGGAGAAGTACGAGTCATGCAAAGTCTCTGAACCATTTCTGAACTTTTCCCTTGGTGTTTCTGTCTAAACTTTCCCAGTTTCCCTTCTCGGGCATTTCTTAATGATTTGTTAGACCGTGGAAATTACAAGCAAGAGGTGCTTTGATATCTTTTCACAGCTTTATAGCCTCTACTTCCTTTAGATCCTCAGTTACTTGTTCAAAGCAGCCCAGTTTTTGAGTGTGACCATCAGACATGAAGAAGAAACAAATTTAGCAGGCAAAGAAACTCTTCAGAAAGACCCGATCAGTCAATTAAAAACAGTTAATGACATTTTAAGATTTTAATGGACTATTTACTATCACTCTGTTTTCATTTAACAAATGATTGATGTTAAGATTTGCTAAAGTGATTAAACATGCCAGTTTTGAATTAAAAAATCAACAATACACCAAATACCTTGCTGTGAATCTAACATGTACATAACCTCTTAAGAAAAATGTTGTGACAATGTCAGGTTTTTTTGTTGTGACAATTGTCTTGACAAAAAATAAATCCTGCATGCAGAACTCTTGCAGGATAAATATTTAGGGATATGCAGAATTTGTTCAGCTTCGAGGTGTCTGGGGATTTGACCTTGCTGAGAAAACACTAAGTTTAGCAAAGATGAGGTGGGAAAGTAATATTTACAACTTTCCTGGGGACAAGGAAAGCTCAGAGTCTATAGGTGTTTGCGTGAACGCAGGAATGGCTTAT
Source organism: Brachyrhaphis roseni (assembly GCA_903066815.1). NCBI lineage: Eukaryota > Metazoa > Chordata > Actinopteri > Cyprinodontiformes > Poeciliidae > Brachyrhaphis > Brachyrhaphis roseni. The sequence continues at coordinate 5,976 of CAEFZY010022616.1, read as the reverse complement.
GAACTACTAAATATGACCTGGCAATAGCAAGAGTAGAGACATTTGTTGTCACTACTGTATATGTTATTCAAAAAGATTTATAATTGTAGCAGAATAAAGTTGTAAGCAATAACCCTTTGTTATTTTTCAGTCTTCTTTTTCACTTTACAATGCATACTGCAACAGTTTTATATACTTTACTGTTTGAAAGTATAGAAAAGGTCTCGATGAAGTGCTTTTGTAAAGCTTTCTGACACCAAACTGAACAGCATGTATTTTGTTCGGTTTTCCATAATGTCTTCTTCTACAAGTTCTCTGTCATGCTGGATCCCCATGAACTCACTGATAGGTCTAAAATAGGTCTGCCTCCACATGATACACCATGTGGGTGATGCAAGCACAACTAAGCACACAGGGTGCCAGAATCGCATCTTTTCTAATGCATGAACACGAGATAGGCAGTCATGATCATGAACTAATCTTCAGGCAGGGCCAAAATTTCATAATTTCTTTTAAATATCTATTAAGTGCAATCATGAATTAGAAAAGGGTCAACAGTAGACTTGCTAAAATTTCAGTTTGCCTTACAAAAATGAAAACCAATTGAGTCTTAGAATTTCTTGTGCTTTCTCTGTGGCTATTTCCTTATATTCCTTATATTATATTTGATAAGTACAACACAGCATAATCATCCCAACTTGAGAGACTCTCTGATAAAGAAATAAAAAGCACATGTCTCTTTTTTTGTATTGCTTCATGGGGCGATGGCTGTGAGAGTTCCTCTAGTTTACTTGAGCCGTCATTGTGACTTTTGGCAAGAGACTTCACCTGCCTTGCCTGCTGGTGGTAGGCTGCCTTAGTAGCTCACCACCATCCATGTGCGAATGCATGTGTGAATGGGAGACTGAACATGTTGTAAAGTGCTTTGGATTCCTCTATATTAAGAATCAAGTCAGAATATGGGTGTGAAATATCAGCTTATTCTGACACCCTTGAATAAAATCAATTTCAACTTCAAATGCCTTCAAAAGTAACATGATCAGTAGATAAAATTCACATGTGTTTGATATAATCTAAACATACATTAAACCATTCTAGGAAGGCATCAAAGGTCTGTTTAGAAAACCTGAGGAGTAAACGATGGAGAAATTTAAAGCCCATTGGGTTGTGAAACACTAAGCTGTGAACATGTGGGACATTGGAAAGAGTGTGGCAAAACTGCAAACTTTATAAATAGTGATGGTATCCAACTATAAGAGTGAGTTCCCTCAGACTGTATGAGTTTTTAGAGAGGAATAACTTACAAACTACTTGTCCTCTAGCTTTTACATGCTATCCAATGACTGTTTGTCTTTGGAATGAAATAAAACACAACATGTGCCGACCTAATTCATAACTTAACATGAAAGACATTTAGATTGGACATAGAGAAAGGGACTTCAGGGTCAGTGAATGACAGCAGGATGGAGTCGGATTAGAGTGCGGACGAGGGAAGAATCCTGGAAGAAGTTGAGGAAGAGAAGAGTGATTGAGGACATTATGACAGTTATGTAAATGATGGAGAAAAGGAATGCTGAGAGTGGATGCTTAGGCTGGTGGAAGAGGAAATGTCTATCTGATGACATGTGCATTAGCATCTTGTCAGTGGCAGAGGGCCATGACATTGAGGGGAAGAGACACAGTGGGATGTGTAGTGGCTGAGTAAACCACTATAAGGTTATTTCTTGTCTCTTACCCTCTGTTTCTTTCATATAGTTTGTCAGCTTTCCTTTCCTCATGATGCCCTATTTTCTCTGAGTGAAGTTTCTCCTTCTGATGAACCTCAGACATCCTCATACTGTTTGTAATGTATTTTTGATGTGGCGTTATCCTCGTTATGACCCCGCTCTTCACAAAAAGGGGGAAATAGCATGGAAACCATTGATTAGTCATTAAATGAATCACTTTTCAGTGGCTAAACAATGGTTTTAAATACCAAAACAAAGGAAAACCTTCCAAAAATGTATTTTTAATTTAATAAAACTGGCTGCAAACCCATGAGAAGAATGTGTGAGTGTACAACAAGATATAAATGACCTAAATGTCAGGGTTTTTCTACATAATATTAAAAGGCCTGGGGAAATGTAAATTTTTTTTTTTTTACGTGTTTTCTAGGTATGGATTAGAATAGAAAAAAGAATATTAGCTTTGATTCATTCATCCTTTATAAGTGTACCTAAAGCTGACTATGACATTTAGTTATCTGAGTCTTAAATATGTAGATGTGTTGGAGACTACTGCCCATCAGCCAGACCAGAAGTTACCATGGCAACTGAATGCAGGCTCACAGACAAACTTGCTGACCAAAGAGTTTGATGTATGACACGGATCTATTCATATGTACCAGACAAGAGAATTTAATTTTGTCATATGTTTTAGATATTTCTGATAAAGTTAAAAAAATTACTACATTTTTATTTAAATACTAACTTTTTAGATCACATAATGTTTTCTAAAAATAGAAGTTGACACAGTATGCAAGATGAAGATTTTCTCATACACAATGCTGTCTATGAACAGTAATATTAGTGCACTAATCTAAGTAAGAATGCTGTCTTTTTTTTGTATTGTATTATTGCATTGCAAATTAAGACTGAACAGTAATAGATATTATATCAGAGCAACAAAAATGTTTCTTGTCTTTTATGTCTGCATGTCGTGTGTTGGGGCGTCTTAAGCAAATGTCCAGGCAGCATGGCTCAGCCTGTTTTTGTGTGCCCACAAAACAGGCACCATATTGACACACTAATTTAGCACAGCCATAGTCATGATGATTCATAATGAAATTTGTAGTGTATAATGAAATTGATTTATCACAGAACCATGCATGTCTTTATATGCACCACATGGTTTTTTGCAAGTATCAAAAGGAGTAAGTGCTGTTTTTTTCTGGTAAGTGACTGCAACTGAGGGTATTTTTTGTATCGCATAGTTGAAACACCAAAGCATCAAAGGTCATTTAGAGAAAAGTTAGAGCACACTCACACCCACACACCAAAAGGAAACATATATACCGCTGAGGAGGCAGGCAAACCCTGTGTGGTTATCATGAATGAATTGCATTTATTTCTTTTTTCTCCCGTATCCCTTATTCCCTCCACCACAGCTGGAAAAGCAAATGTCAGTGAGTTGTTAATTGCTGCTGCTCCATCTCTCAAGCCCATGTGCCCTAAAAAGCACATGAGGATGTCCACTTTGCATGTGTGTGTGTGTGTGAGACCTTGTACTTGATACAATGTAAGGACAGTTTTTCCAACAGATACTACGCTGTAAGGACCTACTGCTCCTTATAGGGTCCAAAGCCCAGGCAGTGGTGCTGTTTTTGTGTTATGTATTAAGTTTAGGACTAAGGTGTGAATTGAGTTTAAGTTATGTTTAAGGTTAGGTATGTACTGATAATGGTGAAGTTTAGGACAAGGGTCAAGGTTAGGCTATAGAGATGAACAAACGAACAAATGAATGGAAGACAATGCAAAGGCCGTGTGAGGATAGAACAACATGGAGTGTGTAGGTGTGTAGGCGCGTGGAGGCGTATGCGTGTATGATCTGGGCATAAAAGGCAAAGATGACTAAGTGCACGTTTTGTTATGTAACTAATGTCGGTATGATTCAGAGCTCCAATAACACTTTAGACAGTACATTCAGAAATTATTCAAAAACAGCACATTACTGTGTTTTAAAAGCACAACAAGACAAATCTACTGGCCACCTAAATAGAAAAAGGCACAACAGTTAAAGGTAAAAAGACAAAAAAAAATGACCTTTTGCAGACATGTGACGCTCTGATCTGAACTTGCCATTAAAATATGACAAAAGCTTGATTCAATTTTTTCTCTTTTTTTTCCCCACAAATGATGTTAGAACCAGAATAAGAAATATTTGACCTGATTAAAAACTAAGAAAACAAAGACAATAAAGGTAATCCAAAAATGTAAGAGTTCAAACATAGGTTCCAGTTTTAAAATTTCACTAACAGGCAGCAATGATTCCTTCTACATCTCTAGTTTTACATTGTGGCCATCTGAATAACCAACAGATTCAACAATCAATCCACCGATCCATTGATGATGCAGCGGATGTGAAGAAAAGTTCTACGTTGTCCTGATTTTGGACAACATTCTCCTCTCTAGCATGTACAAGTAATGAAGCCTAGGCGCAAATTCAGAATGGAAGACTCATTAGCCCCACCTGCATCATCCATTCGCTGCAGCTGGCTCATCAACGTCGTCCAATTGACGCGGGCTCAAGACACGTCACGTCCTATCACCGTCAAAGTCCCAGCTGATAAGGACCTCCACCCATGGCGTCCTCCGCTCTCCAGCAGAGCTCAACCCTCCACCACCCCCTTCACCTCCACTCACTCGGACATCTGGCCACATTCTTCACAATCCTCCACCACCAGTGTCGGGTCCCGGGGGGATGACGTTCCCTGCAGCATCGGGGATGCTCATCCGAGCTTATCGCAAGGCTGCGATAATTGATGTTCCCAGCCGGGGCCCGAGCGCCAAAGACTGTATTTTCTTTATGTCATTAAACTCTTCTAATTGTCTTCCCCTTGGTGTCTGAGTCTTTCCAGATTGAAATGTAGTTCATTTTATAAAACAGGACTGGCTTTCCTAATGATTTTGTTGATCTTGTTGATGTCCCTGACTCTGAAGCCCTAATTTTGATGAAAAAACATCTTCAGTTCTACTTAAACTCCAGCCAAGTTGGACTTATTGCTGCTTCTTTTAACGTACATAGCCAAGATCTGTTCCTACAATCAGCCACGGAAGGAAACAAGGTAATCCTACCCATTGCATAGTCCAGGACTTGTCCAACACAGTACATAGGAAAATTATGAGCTCATGTACTGTATTGGACAAAACAAACAAATAGATAGATAATGGGTCGCACACTGTAAAAGGCAAACTTGAGAAGTCCGAGTCAGAGCTTACATAAATACATACTTATTTTTTCTTCTCACTTATTTGTTCTGTTGTTGTTTACAACTTTGTGACTGCAACAATTTATCTCTCTTGTCATTGTAGAAGTGTCATCCTCCACTGTTTACCTATGTGTGAGTGACAGTAAGTAAGGCTTGATGCGTTTCAGTCTCAGCTAAGTTTAAAAGCAAAAGGTGACAGCACCCAGCCCAGTATGAAGCTTGACACACATTCTGACAAATATTCCTCCCAAAATCCTTCCAAAGGTTCAAGACTCAGCGAGAACAGAGCAGTATAAAAAAAGATAAGATGGATTTTGGGGTAATATTGTATGTGAAAGCTTTGCTTCTGCCTTGGAATGCAGGATGAGGAGAGAGAAGTAAGCATAACAGAGACAAAGAGAGACAGAAAACAAAAAGAAGACAAATCGAGGCAAACGCAGGGAGACAAGGTACAGGCAAAGAGTGAGCATGAAAGAGGATCTGTCTCTACACCCTTATCCACAAGAGAGAGTGACAGCAAAAGACAGGGAGATGGAGGAAAAAGAGGCCAAAAGTGGAAGCAATGTTCTTCCTCTAGGTTAAGTGGTACGCTTATCTATGGTTACTCTTCAGACTCTGAGCCTGAAGGAGAGCATTTTTCACCAGCTTGTCCCACTGACTGGGTGAAACAGATGAAACCGATCCTGTTTGTTGAGGGAATGCTAATTTCATGTCACTGCTTCTTGTTCTGCTTTCTCCGGGTTTCTGTTTTTGTTTTGTCGAAACAGAGATAATGGGAACTTTGCCCCCTCTGGTGCTGTCCCATTTTCATATTCCCAATTTGCTCATCAGCATGTGTGTGTATCCTTTTCCATGCATATGTGAGTCAGCAATCTGCTATGTAACATATTTGGGGGAAAATGCATTTCAAAATAGAGGATTAGAGTTTGTAGAAACTAACTGAAATTGAATGATTGTTGTGTTCCGGGGTCTCTGGCTTTCTTTGTGGGGTTTTCCTGTGCGCCTTGTCCTTCTTCCACCACTAGATGGCG
>CAEFZY010022600.1:0-11510 GCA_903066815.1 Brachyrhaphis roseni | reverse complement strand
TTGAGAGAGACATTTAAACAGCATTTCAACAGCATTTAGCTGTTGCAAATCTGCAACCTCTGCCTGGAGAGGGTTAAACAGGGATCAGCTTGTTTGATTCTCTTCGTGGCAAAGGTGAGTGAACTATCTAATGTTTAAATGTGGTGGCATTCAAAGATATTCACCCACAGTCAGAGATTTTCTTTAAAAATCACTGACTGTGGGTCATCCACCCTTCCATCCATCCATCTTCTGATTATCTTAGATACAGAGTAACATGACAAACATCCCCATCCTCAGTAACAATATCCAGTTCATTCTGGAAGTTTCCAAGGTCTCATCAGGCCAGAAGATGTGAACAGCCTGTTCATCAAGCGTCTTCCTGTCTTTGGACATTCCCAGAAAATTCCCACAAGGAAACTCATGAGGTTAAAGGACCTCCTAATGGAACAGTGAGACTGATTTCAGCCACTCTAATCAAGTATTCCTCTTTCAGGATCATGATCTTCTTACATGTGAATATAGTTGAGGAAGTGAATGCAAGCTGACTAAGAACGGGAGAGGTTTGCCTTTGGATCAGTTTTTTTCTTTACATCAACATTTTAGGAATACTCAGATTACTCATAAAGAGCTTTTCAGAGTTTTTTTGGTTGGAAATTCTCAGTATTGTAACCAAAATTTTGTTGAACTGCAATAAAACAATTTAGCAATGTGACACAGAAAATGGTTGCATTAGGCAGCAAACCACTGATAGCAGACACATTTCAATCTTTGTCCTTTGCAAAAATAGAAAAGTGAAAGGGGGAACTGTCAATTTCATCTGTGATAAAGTAAATGTTTCACATAAAAAAACTATAAAATATTAAATGAACTTTCAATCATTTTGATAAAAGCTTGGCTTACTCTAATGTAAGAGACAACATCTTATGATCTGGACTATGACTAGAAACAACAATCTTAACTACCATTCGCAACTGCAATTTTTTTGCGATTTTTTCTTGTCCATTTTGGAAACAATTGTTGAATACAGTTGAAACCGAGATGTACATAATACACAACATAGATTTTTTTTTTTTGTCAAATTCAGACATTTTCAAATATTTTTCAGATCCAAATGTGCCAAATGTTTTCTGTTTCCTTCCACAAGTTTCTTATAATAGTTTGCTGGAATTTGAGAGCATTCACGGTCACGTTTGCTCACACAGACCTTTTCAGCTCTCACCACTGATATTTTCTGACTAGACATTCTGTTTTTATATTTTCACATCATCTTCTTTCCTTATAATGCCACTCTTTATGGTGAAGTGCACCAGTCCCTCATGCTGTAAACCAACTGGTGCTTGTATAGTTGTTGTAGCTCAGGATTTTAGGCTCTCCTTTTTTCCTCCAAATGTAACAATTTTCAATTTGGTCAGAGATCTCAACTTAACTTTCAGCATAGGATATCTCTCCAAAGAACTAACTCTTTGTCCCTGAGTGCAATTTCAAGCTGTAATCTGTGTTTTTATGTTGCTTTTAAAGGACTGACCTCTGATGGTTGTAGCTGTTTAAAGTGGGATTAATATGCTACACCTACTGCAAGACAAACAAAGCCTCGGTCTGCTAAAGCCAGAGAGATGAAGTATAATTACTGAGCTTATAAAAGAACAGCTGTTCAGTGTTCTTCTGAGCTGTCAATCACTCAAAGACATTTCTTTTTTACAGGACACTCCTCAGTGACCAAGCCAACTAACCCCCCAACAGCAGGTCAGTGAATCCAACATCTAACTTGACTTTTGGTCAAAGTATTCAACCCTGTTTAAATGTGTGCTTTTTTTTTTTTTATCTCCTTCATGTTCAGCTGGTTCTGGGTTCAATCTGGCAGATGCTATGAAACCAGGTTAATCCCACTGATTAGTTCAGGAGTCGTTGATGTTTCATGGGAGATGAATATGGATGAAGATGTGCTTCTGTGCTGCAGTTTGGATTAACATCATGTGAAGCTGACCCAGTCTGTTCTTGTTCTCAGGTCCCCAAACTTCTAAGCCATCAGGAGGAAGTGAGTCTGATCTCCTTCAGATTATATTAAGATAAATCAGAACACACCTGTTTCACCCTCATCTTGACTTTATACAGTGTGAGATGTACCAGACAGAAGTCACAACCTGTGTTTCCAAACTGAAAACACTGTATGTGAACATGAAATAATCTTCATGATCACCTAATATTACCAGTACTTTCTCAAAATTTGACACAAAATATGATCCTTTAGAAGGAGCCCTGCATGAATAGGAGTAACTGTGCCTCAAAGGGAAGTGCAGTTTTCCTGCAGTCTAACAGTTGTGGGTTCATGTCCGGTGTGTGTTGATGCTCCACCTTAAGTTGCTGCTCTGTGTACAGATGTGAAAGTACTTGGAAGACTTCCTATAAACCCAAATATTTTCAAGTTAAAATGAAATGAATTATTTACTAGTTATTATCTAATTAACTGTCTGATGTATTTTCTATTATCAGATGACTCTGGATTCAAACTAGAGGATGCCCTGCGCCCAGGTAAAGCTGTCAGTCAGATGTGTGTTTATCAATATAAATCCAAAAATTGTTTCAAAATCCGGACTTTCTCAATAACTTTACTTCTAGTACTTTTACACATCATGCTGAACTGAACACCTGTATGAAACAAGTGGCGATGCATGAGAATTTATTAAACAGCTAAAGCAACTGTTTCTGAAAGGATAGTTAAAGCACCATATTTAACATTTGTAACAGCACCGTTTAATCAGAACCACTGCATTAGAGTGGCTCAAAGTATAAAGACATTATGATGTATGCTTCCCTTCTATTCAACTTGTAAGAAACTTCCTGAATGAGGAGTTGCTGTCAGAAGGTAAATGACTTATTTTTGAGCAGAGGGCGCCACCATGTGGATAGATAATCTACTTACTGCATCCCAGATCTCCAGTAGATCACCTTGGTCTAAGTTAGTCTTTCCAAATCTTATTTTTTCCATACTCTGAAACATAAACAGCTGAAATAATTGAAAAAAATGACAAAGATCTATTTAGATTACTTCGACTACTTCTAAAGGAAAAGCAACATATCTTATATTCTCTGCTCTATACAACAGTTGATGTCAACTATGAAGTGAAAGTCAAATTAAATTAAATGAATTAAAGGTACTTTATTTATCCTTAAGGAATATTAAATGTCTTCATAACTCATATCATCCAGGTATCTTCAAAGAGCCGTTGTGATGGCAATGTTGTTAAGGAGGGATCGCTATTACAGTCAGTCTTGCAACAAATCTGAAGAGGAATATTTTATTTGAGCTTTTCAGATGCTAATCAGCTGCTCCTGGTTGTAAAAACAAAACTTTGTTGCCACGATTATAAATCATAAAAACAGTTCGAAAGCAAAAAGATTAGAACAAAAATGTTTCCAGGAATGCAGCATGCAAAACCAGAGGGAATAATTTTGCAAAGATGCAACACCTCAATCAAATAAATAGATAAAATTAAATTAAATTAAATTAAGAACAAAATTCTATAACGTCTATCCATCCATTACAGTAGGATGTCCTTGAAGGAAGGACATCCAGAGTAAGAAGCCAGAGCAACACCTCTGCCCTGAGGAAGAGATGTTGCTCTTCCTCAGGGCAACAGAGAGACACATGGCACAACCTATTGCTGATTTCTATTTATTTTACTTTTTTCTTGCTTTTTCAATTTCTTCTTTTATTCTTTTAAATATTTTTTCTTATTTTCACCACTTTTCATGTTTTTCCTTCAATTCTTCTTTTCTCTTTCCTTGTTTATTTCTGTTTTTCTTTTTCTTTATGACACCTTTTAGTCATATTACTTATTTCTCTTTATCTATCTTCTCTGTCTCTATTTTCTAGTCATGAAATTGTGTCAAACTGAGACCTACAGAGGGTAAACCACAACATAAATATGGCTGAATACACAGACGTGGAGGAAGTTGTGCAAAGATTACCAGATTACCTCCAAACAGAGTTCATCTGTGTGTATGAATGCAGTTGTTCTGTTTATTATATTACATTAGAGAATTATCAGCATCACAGCAGACAGATGTCTCTCAGTAACACTGTCTCTTCCTCCTGGTATTAATGGTGTTCTAACTTGTTTCCACAGCTGTGAAACCCAGAGGACAAGGTGAGTCTTGCTTTGTCTCAGACTAAATGGAAAAAGGAAGCCATCCTTGTTGTTAGTAATGGATCAGACATAGCTGGAGTTAAGTGGAATGAAACGTGAAATGTGTGTGCAGATGACCAAGCTTTTGTAGTCCAGAAGCTGAACACAGTAATAGAGAACCAGAACCAGGAGCTGTGCCTGCTGCAGCTGCTTGCTAACAGCTTATGATGAAACAGAAAGATGTGAGAATATCAAGCTGTTCCCTTCATTCTGCTCAGTTCAGTATCGTCTCTCTGTTAATTTTGGCTGTTTGTGTTTAAAGGTTGGACGGACAGAGGGACGAAGACTTATTAAACTCTTCTAAAAGCAAGAGATCAATATAAAAGCATGCGCAATATAAGCATAACAAGACATTTGTAAGATGTTCTGCTCCAAAATGTCGTAATAAAAGCAATTGTGGCAAAAATATACAATTGTGCAATTCAGAGAATCTAATAAGGTCAAAATATCTGGCTTAGAAAACAAGATGTTCTTTTCAACAACTTGCAGTGCCTCAAGGCTATTAGAAGAAATTTCACCATTTTTGTTAATATTAGGTGGATTTTGAAACTAGTTATAATTGATATTTTCATATTTCTACCCATAGGCAAATTCAGAACCTTAAACTTTGTTAGTTTCACTTTGCACTAAATCTCACCAGACTTCAGTCAATGATGTAGCTTTCTTTAAAACTACAAGACAAAACAATGATGATCACTAGAATCACCATCAGAAACAATCAGTATTTCCTCCACATGTCCTTTTCTAGTGTCACAGACACATTATGGTACACTCTTCACTTAAGTAGATTTAATTGTAAGTGCTTTTGACTTTTACTCCACTACATGTTACATTAAGTATCTGTTCTTTCTATTTTACTACGTTTCTATAAGTTGTTGCATTACACATTACTCTCATGTCACATCACAACTCCATGTGGCTCAAGACGTGGCTGAAAGTTTTGACAATTGTGTCAGTAAATTAAAATATTATTCACTTGACCCATTAAAAAATGTAAAAGTATTTTTTTAACTTGTTGACAAATTGAAGTTGAGGTGTGAGTGCCTTGTTAGGTTTGTCTATGAGTCGTCTTTTCAAACAGACAACGCCTGAATGTGTTTACTGCAGTTAAAAAACATATTGATTTTGCTTTGTGCTAAATAAAAACTTTCCAAGAATAACCTTTCTTATTTAACTTTATGTCATTTAACTCTGCAGGTCATCCCAGAAATTCTGATGCACATAATCACAGGTCCAAGTGTAAAATGTGTCTCAGAGTGTAAACCTCTTAAAAAAGTATCCTTTAGATTGCTTCTTTATTTGAAGTAAACTGAATGATTTGAGTAAAACACATTACATATTTGTTAAAACTGTCACTATGGACTGTGTTATGAGACAGAGTCTATGAAAAGCTCCATCTCCTTCACTTCCTCCCTGAACTACATTTGCCATCTGAAGATGCACCACCCTGATTCGTCCCGATCTCAAACAACCAATCACAGCCAGGAGGCGTGTCTTATCACTGTCAATCAATCTCATGTTCTCTATTAAATATACTAATGAAGAAACAACCATCAGTGGTTCTGCTTACTAGTTTGACCAGGGCTGGTCCAAGCCTCCATGGGGCTCTAAGGGAAATGAGTTTGACCATTCATGACAAGTTATGCCAGGTGCAGCCTGGCAGAGAGCAAGGAGGTGAAGGGGAGACAGTTTTCACAAATAAGCAAAAAAAAAAAGTTTTCTAAAAGTTACTTAAGCACCTTTAAGAGTCTGAGGACTAATGTTCCCAACAAACATCTAATACCAGAAACAAAACAGCTTTAAAACGTGGGAATGTTCGAGATGTTCTTTTTTAAAGACAACATTACAACCTTTAGCTATGATTTCATTAAAAAACAACTTCGACCTTCACCGCCTGTCAGTCAGAGCCATCGCTCTGTTGAACACGTGACGGTGACTGGGTGACTCAGTCAGGGTGTTGGCTGCCCAGAACCACGCCCTCTCTGGCTGACACACCCAGCCTGCGCTTCAGAGGCCCCGCTGACTCACACTGTAACTCTACACCCGGTTCAACTCAGCCCAGCTCAGAGTAGGGGAACAGACTGGCAGAAACAAACCCTCGGAGCTCACGCGAACTGGATCAAAACCAGGAAAGACTTGAGGAGTATCTCCACCAGGCCTCAGGATGAACTTTTGTCTACGGATACTTTCCCTCCTTTTGCTCATCACTGCAACATTAACGCAGGATGGTGAGTTTTCTGTTTGAAACTTTTAGTCTCTTTCTTTGTGGGGGGATGCAGAATGTTTCAGTGCAGGCGCGTTATCTGTTAAGACAGACAGACAGAAAATAAATAAATAAATGTATCCGTCAGAAACATTTATTATCTCAGAAACAAAGCAGGATGAAAGAATGGGGGAAAGTGGGAGTTAATCACAGTGAGCGCTGACTTTTCCATCAGGTAATTTTTGCACTCAGCTTCATGCTTCAGTTTTAATAGGGTACATAAATAAAACCACGGGACTGAATAGTTTCACAGTGCAGTAACATGGATTACAGTAACACAACAGTTCCCAATAGAAAAGGAGGATTTAGTATCTGCGTCGTTCCTCTGCAAGAAGTTGGGAGAGTTCTAGTGTTTTGTTTACTTCGGGTTTCCTTTAAGGAAGTTTATTCCATGGAGAATTTTGAAGTGCAGCCATTTTCCAGTTTACATTGTGTTATCTAATAAGTTATATGCGCTGTTTGACGTGTTGTTTTGTTTGATATTTTAGTTTAATCTCTAGTGTCAAAGAAGATTGGGACGGATCTTTATTGGAGTCAGAAAGTTGAATGAAAACTTTAGGAACTAAGTCACCAAGTTCCATTTTCAAAGTGAAACGTTAAAAAAACTGTAAAGATTTATTTCATCAAATGAAGCACATTACCTTTTAATCTGTGGAAACATTTAGGAGGAAAAAGTGATTTATTCATCAAAAGTATATTTAAGTTTTTGTACAGAAGAATTTTGTGTGTGGCTTTTTGTTTGTTAAAGGACAGAATGGAAACAGTTTACAGGTAATCTAGACTAGATGAATCATGGATCATTCATGAAGCTGAGAGAATAGTTGAGTTTATTATTTGAAAAACAAAACTGTCATTAGCATGCTGGCAGACTTTACATTCTCTGACAATGTTTCTTCAAAAAGATATTTCTGCAGATAGGAGATTATATCGTATATTAGAGGTTCCAGGTTGGTTATGTCTTCACAAGCTGGAGCTAAAAAACGTTTAGTGTCTGACATGGTGATCTGTGTTTGACTGTTTTGGATTCTTTGTTACAAGAAATATAACCTCAAACCTCTGAACTCACAACATCTGCATAATCAATACGTTATAGAACAAGTCTAATATTACAGCTTCTATGTCTCACAAAACCATATATATTATTAATAATTTATCAGCTTTGAGGCTTAGAAGGATAACGACTTGCTTCATTAGATTCTCTGGACATTTGTTTCATTGGGGGAAAGATATGTATCAAATAAAACACTTAGCTGGCCTTTTTAGGTAAATCAATCAAGTTAGTCTTAATGATAACATTTCCTATAAAAGCTTGCAATACATTTACAGAGGGTCAGCATTGAAGTTCATTGAGCTTTCCTTTTATTGACCGTACAAATGCTCCTTTAGAAAGATCTCAACAGATCTTTTATCTGTATTTAAGATATTTTTGAATTTTAATTCCTCTGCATGTAAAACTGGATATTTTTTGTTGGCTTGTCTTTATTGAGTTCCCTTTTATTTAATGATTAATAATGGTTAATGGAAGGAAAGAGTTGTTCAATTTGTTAAAAATAAAGTGTTTCATTTATTTTGCAGCTCTCAAGTTGGAATAACAATTAGCAACAGAGATTAAAAGAGAGATAAGCTCCTGATGAAGCTGATATTTGAAATCAACCTCTACACTGAAATGAAACCTAAATCTTGAGGAGAGCAAAACAATATCACTACACCCATCTGTGCAGCTGAAAGGCTATTTTTCTTTCAGTCTTCTTTTGGACAGTTGTTATGACGTTTAATCATGGCTTAAAATTAAATGTTGTTTCAATTATTTTTGAATTGAATTAAATTCAGCTTTTCACTTTGTGGTGTCTCACATCTCTGAATCCAATATCCAAATATTATGTTAGAATATTGCAGCTGGTTTCTCCATTTGTTTAGATTTTGTTTCAGTTATTTCTCTTTGTGGTCAAGATTATTACTTTTTTTTAATTTGTATTGATTTGTGGACTACAATCTAGGTGGTTTATTATTAGCTACAGTGAAGGGAAATGCCATCTGCTTAAACTTCTGGATCTAATCACATTCTTAGCTAAGGTTTACCTTAACACCAGATTTTTAATAATCTATGTTAAAGATTCCAGTTACTGCAAGAAAGTGCTCTCCTACAAGCCCACCATCTTGGTTTTCCTCATGCTTTTTTTATCCATCAGGTCAAAGCCAAAAGGCTGAAGGTGATGCTACAATCAGCTTTAGGGGGGCTTCCTGCTGATTTATTTTCCTTTTTTGAGACAAGCCCCATTATGTTTTCATTATGCAACAGGAGTTGCATAATGAAAACATGCAACTCCTGTGTTAATGTTGTTTAAAAAGTTGTGACAGTAGATCTGGAAATCAAGCTATTTGGCAAGTCACTTAAGATAGAAAAATTATGCATCTCTAGCCTTCCCCCTTCCCTTTTTCCTCTGGAGCTTGATCCCAGCATGTTGTTTGACCGGTTTTAGCATTTGCTTGGAACAATAATACTACAGGGGACTACTCATGATTTTCACACTACATAAAAAGGCAAATATGTGACATTTTCTACCTGCTACTGTTGAGGCACACCCAACCGTCCAAACATGTGAACAGTTTGTGGAAACAAAGCAGCTGCCTTTAATTTCCCTTTGGGATAAATAAAGTATTTTTGATTTTGAATTGAATTGAATTTATTCAGTAGAACATCTGCAAGATGTGTTCAAGCGTCCCCAGACTTAGGTCACCCTGCCACACCTTCATCTGCAATACAATCTCTTTAGATTTTGATCCTGGTCTTTACCAGGATCAAAGGAAGCTCTGTGATCATGTGAATAATTACATAAAATGTAATTATACACAGGACTTAAATATGACACATAGAAATCACTTCGAAACGTGACTGCACTTTTGTCTTAGCATGTCACAAATGTGACATTATTTAATTTACATTAAATAAGAAGTCATGTTTTGCTATACAAGACCACAATGAAACTAAATTAAATGATGAAGCTAAAAAAAAGCCTAGTTTTGCTGCCTAGAAGCAAAATACAGTCAAACAAAAATATAACGTCACTGTAAATAAATATTTTGTTACTGCTGTTGTATGCTTGAAAATATTTATGAATCAGTGTGCAAAAACTTTCCGAATTGCTGTATTACATCAATGCTCATTCAAGCAGAATATTTATGTTTATAGCAGATACTTTCATCATGCTTGTGGGCTGAAAGCACCATGCAAATCCCCAAAACTCTATACCAAAAGCAGAACAAATCCAAACAGATCCAATTTTAAAAAAGGATTTACTACAGATTAGGGTTCACCCCGGCATGGCCTGCTCTATTACCTGTGTTACTGGTGTTTATAAAGTCTTAAAGTCTATCTTCTAAATGCTGAAGACAATTAGAACCATAAACATGAAACCGTAAACGGCTCATTGAGCAGGCTGACCCATGCTGTGACACGACACAGCGTTCACCATTTTGGATATGGCGTATCGGCCAGTAAACTAATACAAGTAAATTGACCGAACTTGATAAAGCGCCATTCGACAAAGTATTTTACTTTAATACCTGTCAGTGACACATTCTCTCACACACACTTGATTGATTTATTGGGATGTGTGAGTAAGCACTAACACACCAACGACAGCGTTTCTAACATTTTGATGCAATTATTTAATTGTTTTGAGGGCTTTCTGAATAAAGAGCATGTTTACATTTGATACAACTGATTCTGATACGTTGTTTTAATATTGACATTGATGAACACACACCTTGAGGGGTGTATTCATGAACATATTTACACAACTCCATAATTCTATGTGCATTTGCCATTTCAACAAATTAATTTCTTTTGGTATTTCATTGTAAAGACAATGAACTTTGATAAATCAGCTACATATTTTTCTTACTTTTTTCAGGAAAAGAATTGTTGTTACAGTATGATATTCTAACTCTGCTATGGACAGCTTAAACTGTGAGAGTAGACACTTCTGGGCAATTTAGTTACATAGGAAATATTTCCTGGTTGTTTAGAAGCTAGCTTCTGTCCACAAGATCAAGAAATTCTGCTTGTAAAATTATGTTATTATTTTCTTTCATCCTTACCTGTGAAAGGTAATGCTAATGGATCTGGTTGGTACTGTAAAACAGTTGAAACAGGGCCACACAGAACATGAATTGGGACCTCTTATCACTCTACTGCCACATTCAAGATGCAGCCTGGATTCAGACCCGCTGTTTTTAAAGTTTGAATGAATATAAGGCTTTAGTGATCATGTTGACTGTCCAGAGCTAGAAAGAATTTATCTGTTATCCTCACAACAAGTTTACATCAGCTGTCGGCAAATTACGGTACTTCATAAATGTTCTGGCAGCTCTTACCCAGCAAAAGATGGAATAAAACACCATCAGTTGTTGCTCAACAATAATTGAGTAGATTTTTTGAGAACGGTATCTTCTGCTTACCCAATCGATATCTGCATAATCACAATATGCAGATATTGTGATTATAGTGTGATTATAATCACAATATAATCGCACTGTTCTTTAGAACATGTAACTGCTTCTAAAAAAGCGGTTATATTACAGTCATCTGAAGTCATCTCGGTGGTTTCCAGGGAGCCAACAATTGCCTCTAATAAGCTAAAGTACCTTTCTTATGGAAGTTGGTCCACATGGGAGGGCGAGCTCACAAAAGTGTGTTTTTATTTTTACAGCAAAAATGTACAAATGGCAGGAGAGAATGACCTTTTTGAATTCTGCACCTAAAAATTACCAAATTAAAACTACTGCTATCACTAATGCAAACTAAACAATATTTAACTAGTAATACCTAATAAAAACTTGCAAACATACTCTAAAAGCTAATTAAAACTAACTGAATCAGACAAACAAAAAGTCACAATGCAATAAAGCAAAACTTTAATGAAAGTACCAAACTATCACAACCCTGGTTCAGGTTAGAAATCCTGATTTTAATGTTTTATCTTTGCTACTAGCTATTCATGTCAGGAATGGTGTTGAGGTGGAGGTGAGGCAAACGCTTGGAGACCCAGGTTAGCAGAAAAATGATGTATTTAATA
>CAEFZY010022598.1:0-13063 GCA_903066815.1 Brachyrhaphis roseni | reverse complement strand
CTCATCCCGCTCTAACCGTCCGCATCCCGCAGTTAATGCAAAAGGTACCGGTATATAGCTATTTTTCCAACGTACAGTTTACTACCGGTATGTCTTACTTTCGGGATACGTCTTACATTAGCCGATCCCCCTAAAACCCCCACTACGTCTTACTATCGGGGGTGTCTTACTATCGGGGGTGTCTTACTATCGGGGAAACACGGTAAATATTACAAACAGACTTGTCTTTTTGGTAATATGTCAACACTAAAAGCACATCAATATGAATGCACCAGCTAGAAAAACAATAACTTCAATCTAAAATGTCAAATTTAAGTCTGCTATTCTCTTTATCGTAGTCTCAGCAGCCCAGTATGACAAGCTTTAACATAGAAATTCAAAATTTATGGATAAGCACTTCTTAGCCTTACAATTTGGCCAGCTCTATAATAGATCTTCAGCTCCAGTGTCTTCATGCAGAAAACTTTCTAACCTTGTAACAATTAATAAATGTCAAAAATACATATATCTACTCCTTGTTTTAAGAATAAAAATGTGCTGTATCATCTGTATACACTAACCAGCAATGTGCTCCCTTGTGTTAAATCCATATTTTAGCTGGATTAATGATTACAATTCATGACAACCTTATGACTCAGGGTAGCAGAAATATTTCCACTCTTAAGTGTCAGTTGCACAAATATTCTCCAGCACTTGGAGAGAAATTTAACAGCAGCACATTGTTCTGCTACTCAATAAAGAGGAGTCTCTCGAATTCAATCATACTTCAGACAGATGAATATGAATTGCACATAGAGCAACAAAATAGTTATCAATGCCAATGGAAATACAGGAACTCTGAAATGAATGAGTGGCCTAAGCAAAAATCCATAAACATATTTGGCTACATTACCTTTTAAAGTAAAATTGTAATCATGCCTGTCAAACAGATCATGCATTTCTAAATGTGGCAATGCCAAGACTAGCTAAAGTATAAAGGAGCTTCGCATGGTTTACCATAGGGAGGCTCGCCAACAAAAAAATGTTTCAAGTACATCAACACAACAATAATGGATAAGGGCGGGTCTTTGTCGTGTGTGGGATGACAGGAATTGCATCCAACACTGCACTTCACTGAGCGTAGATGCATCCCACCACAGATGACCACAGAGAACAAAGACCTCAATTATGTGGAGCTCCAACAGGACAGCTAAAAACGGGACGCAAAGGCAGGGCATAGCCAAAGCCAGCAGCGCTGGAAGAATTCTGAGCACCATCAACACACAACAAGCTGTCACTCCTAAATCGTGCTGCCACCGCTGCTGACCTTTTCTCCAGGCTGCATGAAATGAGCTAGTGTTCAAGTGGGTGGAACAGAGGGCTCTTATGCTCACGGGCACCCAAACTTCTCCAGAACATAGTGCCGCTTACAGAATTGTGCATGCTAAAGAGAAGGAAGGGCCGTTATGCATGGCTTCAATATGTATCTAGCTCCTTAGGCATAATACGCTGCAAGGAAAGACAAGTTCATTCATATAGCTCCATTCACACAGATTGCCAATTATAGTTCTTTGCATGAAAATAATGGAAATGAAAAATAATAAAATTAAAACCAAAATAGAAGCAACACATTGGTCACAAAAAACCCAAAACATACAATCAACTTTTTACATTTTCCTCTCCAGATCTCAACAGAAGATATTCTTTTAAGCTCCCAGTCATCAGGGTGATGCCAAACGTCAGCTGCTGACTCTTGTTTTCTGAAACATTTTGTACTTTTGCAATCTTCATGGAATTTAGTTTCTCAGAGTGGTGCCTACTTTGAATGAGACATTTACTACCCAACAAATGTGAACAGATAACACAAGCCAGCTTCAGAAACGCACACAACTCTCCCACACAGCAAGGCAGAACAAGGAATAGGTTTTCGTAGCTATGGAATGAAACTGCTATTTGAAGACACTAATGGAACGTAGTCAAAATAAGTCAGGTAATTATGCACACATCACATGAGACAGACTTTGTGCAGTTTTCTGCAAAGAGATAAGAAAATGTACATGTACCTAGCTTTTCCACAAGTTTGAGCATAACTCCACCAATGTGGATTTCCCCAGTGACTCTCAGAGACACGTCTCTGTGGAGGTCGGTGACATGCATCTTCAGCTCCCATGTCCCGTCGGCATAGCAGCCATCGGGCATCCGGATCCCATCCAGTGCCATCCTGCCAGAGAAGAACCAAAAATAGGTGGTGAAACAACAGAGCCAAAACATACGACACACATTTAAAGTCTTGGAAAGAAAAAAATGTAATCCCGGTTAGATATTTCGAAGAAGCCCCCCCCACGTCCGTTACATTTTTTAATCAACATCCACCTATCGCATCTATATCTTTCATCAAGGATTAACACAACTACAACTGTACCAGCAATCTTTGCTGCTGCTTTGTTGTTCTCCTCATGTTTTCTGTTGCTCTGGAAATCTTTTGGAGCACACAGGAAACATAACCCTGATGTCATAGTGGGTTTTCAACCAAACCCTCCGGCCCCCGGGTTGTTTGTTCTAGAAGTACAAAGTTTCTGCTGAATTCCCAAGAGTTTACCAAACTCTATGTTTATGCCTGTGATAGTGGGACAGAAAAAAATGTTTGCAAGGTGGCATCACTGCCAAACTAACTGACAAGTTGACCACTTGTCAACTTGTGTACAGACTTGTTGACCTCAAGATGCTAAGCTTTGCTGCAATTGACAGATTTGGAAATTGCATAATTACCTCACTATATGATGGCAAGATAAACTAGGTCTTTGTTCAGCCTTGTTTGTCACAGTTCCGTTAAATACATTTTTAAATGGCTCTTACTGTAGGTATAGGCAATCTTAACAAGGTAGCCAGATTTTAGCAACAATCTCCTGACTTGTGACGTTCAACATATATCTGCCCTCTTGGACTTGCATGTTTTATTATCTTTCTCATTTTGAAAAGTAGACACATAAAATTGGTCTGTGTCATGTCACAGTGATTAGACAGTTATTGGACATGTTAATGAACTTTAAGAAATCTACAGCTTAGCCCAAAATTATTCATGCGCCAGGCAGATTTAGATTGAAAATATTGTTTAATTCTACGAATAAACTGGGTTCTGAAGGGACAGGAAACTCTCAAAACATAATACAGCATCAAAGAAATATATCAGTTTTATTCACATTTATGAGAAATATCTCATGCCAATTTTTTTTTATATGCCTTTTAGTAAGGATTGGAAAAAATCTTCATTAGCATTAGAGCAATCAAGTCCTTCTGTTAATATTACTTCCAGTCATAAAAAGTATATGTAAAATTCTGAGCTCAACTGTTAAATAAAAGAAATACTCAGTAACATTTACTCCAGGTAAGGCAGCATTTTTCTAGATGTTTCAAGCGAAGGACAAATTTATTTGAAAGGCTTTTATACGTCTTTAGCATCTCCTTACCTGTATCAGATAATGTTGGAAAAGAATGTAACATATAGGGGAAAAAAAAGATACAGAAAATATATTATGGATAAAAACAATAAATAATGTGTTAGCATCTCTCCCTGCATGAACTGCCACTTTCAGCTAAATAAAAAGAACTTCAATACTGTAGCCCAGTTTCTCCAGCTCTGCTACACGGCCATGGCGCTTATAGTTCTCAACATCTCTCAGTGCTCAATAACTCACTCTGAAGCATTAATTTAGTATAAAAGGAATGACTAGAATTTCATGGTGCCCGTTCATAAAACATGCCCTGTTGAACAAAGTGGCCGCCAAAAAGTTACCATCGTCTCTGTATATGTCACTCTATTATCTGAGGCTCTCTGTCTGAGTGGCCCTGCTTTTCAAAGCAGCCGTTCAGTCAATAAAAACACGGCACAACAAAGGCTATCTTCCCGCGAAAGCAGCTTCAATAGAGACCTTTGGCAGCTGTTATCTACGTCAATGTGTCGTCTCACCTGTTAAAACTAACGGTAAAAGGCTGGCTTACAAATAGGAGTTAATTATGTAAGCACAGCGACTCCCCGGCTGCTGCTGCTGAATGCAACATACAACCACTCAGTCGGTCCCTGAAGAAATAAGTTCAATTGAAAGTGTAGGAGAAAACAAAACAACCCCTAAAACCTCACAGGGAAATAAAAAAAGTAGGGTTTTAGTGAAAAGCAAGCAAAGGGGAAAGAGGTTTTCATATTTCCGAGCGGCGAACGAGGACAGCTTTGAGGACGAGCATTTAAATGTGCTCACTCACCTTCAAAAAGACGGAAAAAACACACCAAAAGAGTCAACTACACGGCACAGAACAAGTCCCCTTCTTTAAATCATGTATATATGCTTAACTGGGTGCTAAAAAGAGAGAAAAATCCCCGAAGAACTCGCCGAAGAAGTGAAGTATCCCAAACACTTTTCCAGGCAGCAGGCTTCGCATTAATGGAGTCCAGCCCTCCCTCTCTTTTTCCTCCCTCCCTCTTTTCCAGCAGGGATAACGTCACCGCCCCAATCCCACTTTTCCTTTCTAGCCAGGAGAGTCCACTGCTGGACTCAAACTATTACTGGGTGGATTCTGAGCATCTTCCCCTAGTTAATGCGTTTTTGCTTTATCTACAAAGGCGCATCTAGAAGATTTTGTAAGGAGTGTCCAGATGGGGGGGCCACTGATAATGTTTAATATTCACAGTTCTCTCTTTCAACTACAGACTTGTACCAAAACTCAGTTGATATCATTTGTTAAAGCAAACTTTGCCTCCATGAAATTCAAAAACAATGATTTTAAAATGCAGCACAATTCCTAATTAGAGGTGTTAGTCTACATTGACATGGAGAATCCCTTTTCAAATAGGCCAGGCAACTTTATTTATATAGCACCTTTCAGCCAAAGACAATTCAAAGTGCTTGTACAAGAAAGTTAAAAACAACATACAACAAGAAGATAGTAAAAAAAAAAATTAAGAATAGGCGACTTCAAATAAGAAGGGTTTTAACGTTGTTTTAAATAAACTCAAGGTAGGGGCAGTCTTACAATGAGCAGGAAGCTTATTCCAGAGTGTTGGAGCATAAAAACTAAAAGCTGTTTCACCATGTTTAGTTCTGACTCTCGGTATAGTTAGTAGGTTTGATTCTGATGATCTTAAAGGTCTAAGTGGCATATATGGTTGAAGAAGATCAGAAATGTATTCTGGGTATATTTGCTGCGTAAATAAACCTTATCTGTAAATTCCGGGGGGGTGTGGAATTGCACTTACATTTGTGTCAAATATTTTTTTTTTTAGAAATTAAGTGTATTTGGTTCATACATAAAAACTCATCTTCACATATTTAAAATATGTTTGTGTTGGATCAGAAGTTTGATGCTGTCATCATTTTGAAGTAAATAAATACATGACCTATTTAATTTTGTGTGTGTTGAGCTTTTTGGGGGATTGCAGTAGCAGTAACTTCTGATTATGTTGCTCATCAGAAGAATTCAGAACAAAAAAAATAAATACATTTTGCTCTCATTTTTAAATGGATGGATGAAGAGACATTTAAAAATGCCCCGTAAAGTAAATCCTAACTATACCGGACAGATTTACTTTCATGTAAACATCCATTTACCCTTACTGTCATAAAACTGTTCTGTCCTAGAAGAAAATAAAAAGCTGAATGAAGCTCACTTAAATGTAAACATATGGGTAAAAAACAATGTTGAATATCTTGAATCAGATTTAAATTGAACTGAAAGTCTCCAGGATGTTCAACAGCTTGCAGGGTTAATGGAGACAGGAAAGATTTCAAGCTGCCCTTATATGGCAACAATGCAGCTGAGCCTTGCATCAGTAGCAAGGCTCAGCCTTGCTATGTGATTTAAACCACATATTTAAATCACATAGATTTAAATATGTGGTTATTTAAATCTATGTGATTTAAATAACCACATAGAATGACAGGAGAGTTTATTTTAAAGCACTTTCATATCTTAAATTCTTATTTTTTTTCTGTAGAATGTCAAAAGATTTTTAAGTCTTAAATCTTCCTCCGCTACACGAGTTTTTGAATAACTCTGTAGCTCAGAAATAACATCTAATATGAGTCCCAAGACTTCTCCTGGTGGTATTTGTGCAGCTTTTCTCATTTTAAATAACATTTCTTCTCTCTGTTGTTTGCACAGTTTAAGTTCAAATATTGTAGTCTTTTGTTTTTAAATGTACAAATATGCACACATATTTTTGAACATTTTCTTTTCCATTATTCTGCTCAGTTGCACATTTCTTGGATTAGAGTATGCCATTTTTGATTACTGCACAGTATTTTATAGTGTAAGTTTGCCATTATTGTACAGTATATAATTGTTCATTTTTTAAATTATAAATTTTTTATAATTTTCTTTGTGTGAACCTACATGCCTCCACTTCCTGTCACTTTGCTGCTGTTACACATGACTTTCTGTTATAAATTTGCCAAACTACATTGCATTTTCTGGAATTTTAAATTACAAAAGTAGTGTAGAATTGCAAAGTGGAAACAAAATGACTTGTCTTTCAGACGTAAGCATGAATAACAACCTGGAATATGTGGCATGCATTAGTATTCTGTCTCACTGAGTCGATACAGGGCAAAACCAGCTTTTATTACAATCATAGCTGTAATAGCTGCAACAGCTTTGCGCATCCAGATTTTTTTTGAAAATACCTCTAGCTCAGCAAATTTTTAAGTCTCGTCAGAGATTCTCAATTAGATTAAGATGTGAACTTTGACTGGGCCATCCTAACACAAACCATTCTAAAGTAGCTCTGGCATTATGTCAACTGTTGTTGTCCTGCTGGAAAATAAATCTCCACCCCAGCCTTTTGCACTCCAGCAGGTCTTTTTTTTTATAGCTCCTTTGAGCATCCTGCAAAATAAAAGGCCTCACTGCAGCATGATACTTACACCTTTAATGAGGACAGTGTGTTATAGTTTTACTTCAGTCATAACTAAAAATTTCCATTATGGTCTCATCGGTCTATTCTTCTGCATTTAGTCCTTTACATGACTTGTGGCAAAATTCAAATGGGATTTCTTGTCGCTTTTTTAATAAAGGTCAGATTTTGACATTTTAAAAACCATTCATTTCTATCCTCCGAATCCTTCCAAACTTTCTCACAATTATGAATTACATCTCAATGAAATGCATTGACATTTGTGACTGTACTGAGAAAAGGTGTTTAAAAGTTAACAGAGTATGAATACCTTTTCCTATGTATTTTTTCTTAGTATACATTTGATTGAAGTAGCTCTTTCAAATAATGACATTTAGTTAGTCTGGATCATAAGAAACAGATGATAATACAGTCTGCAGGCCGCAGCTCCTCGTTTCACTGTTGTAGATGAAAGATAACAGTTTACGTAACAGTGAGCGACTACACAAATCACATGTCGGGGGTTGAGGAGAAAAAACGTCAAGAGCCTCCCTGAAGCAGGACCACAATACACACTCTGCCGCACGCTCTCCAAACGATCAGAGGTAACATCTCATGAATCATGAGAGTTTTTGGCGCGGTCTCCTGGTGAACTCACTCTCCTCCAGTCCTCCAGCGAAGGAATCTGGGCCTTCAGACCCCAGGTCTGCATCAAAGCGATTTATAACCTATCTCCCTGCTGCTACAAACCCCCCTGTCAGGATCTGGCAGCAGACCCCGTTGCCTTTTATAGGCTGTGTTTTAATTGGAGAGTAAACAGTTCAGTCCGATGCAAAGCAGAAGAGTCAGATAAGAAGTTGGCTCAGCTGCTGCTGATGTGGACGAGGACGGAGGGGGTGAGGTACACGAAGAAGAAGCAGAAAGTTGAAAGAGATAAGTTTGATCTTTCACATAAACTCCTATGTTGCTTTATTGTCGTACATGCTCAGTCTACATGTCCAGGCATCACCGATCAATAATAGTTACAGCTACGCGAACATCTGTTAAAATGGCTCATTAAGCAGACACAGGATGAGACCCCTATTCACTGAACAGATGGTCATTGTGTCTTTGTTTCTACATTACTAGTGGTACACTGACCTCTGCTGGTCAGAGAAACCATGGTGTCATTCATTATGTATGACTCAGCTGATCCTATTTGTTACTATGGTGCATACAACAGAACAGAAAAAAACAAAAAAAACCCACCATGAGCTCATGTGGAAGCCATCAATGCTAATGCATAACAATGTGTCCTATTCATCAACTATGGGTTAAAGTCTGTTCAGGGGGTGTTGAGGAAAGAATCCGGTCTGTGTCGCTGATGAACAAACACACCCATTGTCTACTGAATTGAGTCTAAAAATGAGTGAGGAGGGGATCTACATGCTCCTGGACAGGAGAGGGACCAGTTCAATATTTTCCTCCCTTTAATAATGTACAAAACAGGACCAAATGAGAAAAGGAAATGATTTAATAAAAGGAAATAAATACAGTGCTTTGGATGGCAGTTAGAATCCATTACAGGCATGGGTTATTGCACAGCTCTAAGGACAGACAAACACTCCACATACCCCCCCCCCCACCAAGACATCTGCTCAAAGTTCAAACAAGAATAACATTTAATTTGCACCTCCTCCTAATTCAAATGTTTATTTCACTTATCCTCGTACTTAAGATTTGCAGAGCATACACAACTTCTGTATGAAGCTGCTATGTTTAACAAAACAAACATCTGAGCTGGATTATAATCGATGGCTTCAATCTGGCACCCAACCCAAAGAGGAAATTCTACAAACACGTAGCAGCGGATAAGTCCTCAAATGCCTTTAATACGAAAAATATACTGTAATCAGTCAAAAAAGCTGTACATTAACTGGACGTAGAGTCAGCCAAAATGTATGTTTCGCAAAAATTCTCT
This sequence comes from Brachyrhaphis roseni, assembly GCA_903066815.1. NCBI lineage: Eukaryota > Metazoa > Chordata > Actinopteri > Cyprinodontiformes > Poeciliidae > Brachyrhaphis > Brachyrhaphis roseni. The sequence continues at coordinate 4,241 of CAEFZY010022598.1, read as the reverse complement.
CAAATGCTGTCCAGTGAGCTCGCAAGCTTCTAAGCAGAGTGAAGAAATCTGGGCTTGATCTAAAAGACTGTGAAATGTGCCAGCTTGCACATATTTTAGTGAAATATTGTCAAACTACACAGCTGCAGTTTCACCTGGTGGAGGTTTTGTTGATATTACAGTACAGATTGAATTTGTCACTGCATGAATGAGAGGTGAGGCCAGGGTAAAACTGCATTTCTGTAGGTTGAAATTAGCTTCCCGCATGTGTTCCTGCAGTTACGTCACATTAAGCAAAAAATAAAACAAATGGGAATTTTTAGTAAAGATTCTGTGCAATTCTTAGTGATGATTGTAAGATTTCCAACGGATCAAATCAATAAACAATCTCAGATTACTCTGCCTTATTTGCCCCAAGCAAAGCACCAATCTTGCCATCATGTCAGCTCTTCAAGGCAGAATGGTTTAAGCAAATTGGCCTTTGCAAATGTAACAGTCATTTTACACTTATAATAAACTGATTCTACTCAGCAGCAGAGCACAAAGAATCAGACTTAAGGTGGTGCAGTTCAGCTGTTTACACCAAATTCAAACGAGCTCCTTTATTACTACATATGCATCGCAAAGTTATAACAAAATCAATAAGTAATTTGCTTCAGTAATGCAATTCAAAAAGTTAAATCCCTACACAGAGTGTTATATCTCAGACAATATCTCTGTTAGTTTTGATTGTTATGGCTTAGAACTTGTGAAAATCCAAAATTCGGTTTCCAAGAAGACTTGCATATTAAGTCATCTAGAAAAAAAGTTTTTTTTTTTTACACTAATATGGTCTACATGATCAGGTTCTACTGACTTGAAGGTTTTCCAGGCGGTAATCATCGACACGCTCTCCAAAGAGGACAGACCACAAAAAGGTTATTGCTAAAATATCTGGCTGGTCAGAGTTCTGAAGCCAAGTAAATCAATGGATAGTTAAGTGTAAGGGGAAAAAACAACCTTATGTGATATTCTAATTTTCATAGAAACCAAGTTTTAGATTTTCATTATATATAAACCATAACCAATAACTCACTCTGTGCAACTAATCTACACATTATAAGAGTTTCACTTCTAGAAGCGTATTACTGAAATAAATCAATTATTTGATGATATTCTAACTTAATGAGATGACCCTGTATGACAATACAACAAAAATGCATACATTAAATTTGACACTTTTTAATGCAACTCCATTTGTTTCTTCATCCTTTGCTTGCATGTTTCAAATGAGTTAATTTTGCAGTGTTAAAAATTCTTAGATGTGTGTTGGCACACAGCACTATTTTTATTGTTCCAACATTCATCAGCTATTTATCTGAGACCATGCAAAGTGCAAAAGCATTCTAGTTTCTGCAGAAATATTACTGGGACTATAAATTAAAGAGGGATCTTGTTTGCACCTATAACCACAGATATTTTTTTTATTTTTTAGAAAATAATTACTTACCATATCCTGTCTTTGTTTTTTTCTATCTTTTTGGAATAAATCTAGGTTTCATACAAGCAATTATACTTTAAGTGACTTTGTTTGACTATTCGACTGCAGCTGGAAATTTTCATAAATAAACACCAATATAACATCTGGCCAAAGGAAAAAAGTGCACATTGGTAACAAAAAGCGGAGAAACGATAACATATGCATTGTCTTCGAAACACCAAAACAAACGTACTTTGAAGTTTCACACCTTGTCAATTACATTTTTCCATGGACCACAGGCAGTAGCTTTACTACAGCAGCTAACAAACTGGACACATAAATGTTATTTGGCCACAAGTCTGAATCCCACTTTTCACATGATGAGATTCAGGTTTATATCTGCAAGCGCCTGAAAATCATTATGAAAATATTTCTGTTTTCCGATAAAAATACATATAGAACCATTCATTTCATTTGGACATCAATAAAAACATATAGGCAAAGATAAGGACGATCAGATGTATCTCCATAAATTAATACAAATAAAGTAGTGTTGATTACAGTTGAGCAACAATGACTGATTTCAGTAGAACTCGTGTAAATCACACCATCAAGACCTTCCCACTGTCATAAAGAGTAAGAAAATAATTCTATGCTTTCTGATCTGCCTGTTGTGATACAAGAGGTACACATCTGAAAGTAACACGGAATTTAAAAGGGAAATATTTAGCTGCAACTGCTGAAAGAAATTCTCCCCAAAAACTAAAAGTGCTTTATTTTAGTGTAACTAAACCAAGAAATCATACTTGACAACAAATATACAATATGCCGAGGTTGTATTTGGTTTACGCCTTTCAAATATTACTGATCTTAAAAAGTTGAAAGCAAACAACTGAATAAAACTCATATTGCCAATATTATTAAAGGGTTTATGCCCTATTGTTTTTTTTTTTTTTGTGAAAATAGTATATTTGTAACATTTTTGGGCTGATTTCAAAAGGCATTTCATTCCCATGTAAGCAGTGGGTTTTTCACATTTTGGCTAAACGTTTTGTGAAAAAACCTTTTTGTAACAATCATTCCTTTTATAAATCCAAAAGTACATCAGAAGGCTCCAGAGTGAGTGTCTGCAGAGTAGATGGGCTAATAAAACATTAAACTTGTAGACAACCAAATAAGCTGAACAGACTCAGTGTTGGGATGAAAATAAAATCGCTTTTTTGATGCTTGAGGAACCTCCATAATTTAGGATAATTGCCTCTTCTTCCATGGTACTGTTAGTGTTCATACTGGCGCAGAGTTTCCTTCTGTAGGGGCTCCTGGTCCATCAATGGCTACATCGCGGAATGAAGTTTTTTTGTTGTTGTTTTTTACCGATGATTCTCAAATGTAGCTGGTTCATAAATCAAGACAAAGGACAGGTTGATAGTTCATGTATTTGAAAGGTTGCAAGGGGAGAATCAAGCAGTCACTGTTTGAACTTTGTCAGGGAATGACAAAAGCTTCAGCAGTTACAGGACACCGTATGTGTTGTAACAAATGCCTCAGTCTGGTTCCGGAGTGTCTTCTGCTGAGGCAGAGGGTGTTGACTTATTATATATGAAGGTCAGCAAGAAGAGTGCAATGTCATGTGAGCACCAGTAGCCAGTGTGTGAGGTCACAGCTGACCAATAGCGGCTCTCTACCAGACCCTCCCTCAGCTCGAAGTCCATGCGTCTCTCCAGCTCCACTGCAAGAGAGAAACGCAGGATTACAGTCATAATATGTCAATAGATCCCCTACTGGCCCTCCTTAATTACCTTTTAAGTGAACTTATAAATTACACGGTTTTTTCTTTTCAGCTTCCTAAAATATATTTTGATGAATGATTTCAAAACAAAATACAATACTCTTTCTCTTTGTATATAAACGTAAACATAGGAAAAATAATAATTACTACCAAAGATGATTGCTATTAAAATAATGATGCTGACTTGTAAGCTTGATAGGCATTAATGAGCTGGTGTTACAGACTTCACCATTTCTCCAGCAGCATGTAATTATTTTATCCTGGGTCTTCAGATTCTATATATATATCAATGCTATGGATGGCATGTAAAAGAACAGTCTGTTTGCCCTCCAGTGTTGTCTGCATGCACAAAATTTCAGTATGTAAACAATAACATGCAGGGGGTTTATATCTGTTAATCTGATTTTGATTAAGTGAGTCCCTCAACAGCCATGAACCTCACCGCACATCACTGGTATATATATATATATACACACAAACACACACTTTGTTTAATGCTTTGTAACAGAAAGAACATACATAAAGCGTCACCAGTGGGAGATGTTGGTCGAGTTATTGTAGAAAGACCATAAGACGACTGGCTTTCTGTACGCTTCTCCTCTTCTTCCTCAGCGTTTGCTCCTCCCTCAACTCCTAAGGACACTGAAGGTTGGCTGTTTGATCGGGAAAACCGAGAGAAGAGGATGCCTCCTAAACCCTTTCCTATGCTTGCTGCACCTGCGGGTTGACAGTAAGGAAGAGTTTAAAATATACATAGAATGTTACAGCGCCTGTTAACTTCTGAAAGTCAATGTCATTCTGACATTGACTTTCAGAATGATATTTGTAAGAACGTTTTTTGAAAACAACGCATCATTTTCCATATACATCAAAATGACAGCTTTCTTGATGTTGGTCACTCAGCAATCTAATAAAATAACATTTATGAATATAACATGATCAACTGTGAAAAGAGGGTATGACAACTTCTTTAAATTTATTATTTACAGTATTCTGTAATTAAATATATATATA